>JAFMOD010000598.1:81824-139266 GCA_019802435.1 Corydoras maculifer | reverse complement strand
TTTTAAGTCATTAGCAGTCATCAGGCAACTTCTGAATGCAATTGGTTGCACTCAGGGAAAAGGGGGCTGAATAATTTTGCACATCGCACTTTTCAGTTTTTTATTTGTAAAAAAAATTGTTGATTCATGTATAACTTTCATTCCACTTCACAATTGTATACCACTTTGTGTTGGTCTTTCACATTAAATTCCAGTGAAATATATTTATGTTTGTGGTTGTAATGTGACAAAATATGGCAGTTCAAGGGGTATGAATACTTTTGCAACCCACTGTATGTAGATGCCTATTAATTAATCAAATGGGTGTATCGTTTAGAACAGTTCTCTGCAGCTTTTAGAGATTTAAACCTTATTTATTAGGTTAGAATTTCCATAACAATTAGGGTACTTCAGTTAATTCCCCATTTCAATTATTGCATAATAAATGTCACCTTCCAATTTATATGAAGATTCCCAGAGGCCATGATTACACAGATCTCCAGTCCATCATATTTTTGGGTATTGAAATATTTTGTTTGACCTTTTCAGTGTGACCAGGACTATTTCCTCCCCTCCATTACCAGTTGACATTTTGCACCATTCTTAGTGTCTACTTCATTCAAATGGGTTAAACACACATGATTGACTTAAAGCCTGCCATTAAAAGCATTTGTTTAGTCTTGGGAATGTACATAGTGTGTCTAGTCCTCTGTGTCTGATTTGGAACATTTACCTCATGACCTTTATCAGTGGCTGGTTCTTGGCTACAGTGCTGTTTCGAGTCAGGTTTTTGGCAGTTACCCGTGCGGCATTATCAGCAATGGCACTGCTCTCTCTACTTGTAAGCAACAAACACACCCATCAGATACATGTCTCCCAGGCAACTGGCTGGAGCCACTAGGCAACAAGCAACTGCTCTAAGCAGCACCAGGTCTCTGAGGGCACACTCTTTTACCTACTTCTTCTACAAACAGGCACTGTTTCACCCTACATTCACAATTATAGCTGCTGCAGGTTTTCCTTATCAACACATACAGTGTCTCTGACTATTCTGAGTATCTATTCATAACTCAAAATGTCTGTGCCATGTTTACAGTCTGTCTAGGTCTCTCACAAAAGTCTTACTTTTAATGTGTCTTTCTATCCATTCTTTTATTGTGACAGCTTATATTGAAGTGCAATAACATGTCTAGGGCTTCATTTTGATGGACATTTTCACATATAAAATGTACTGTAATGGTGCTTAGAAGGAAATTGTAGTCCATGGACTTCTTTGTTTTGCTACTTGTCTTCCGTATCAGACTCTTTCCCTCTATCCTCCTCTTTCCCCGAATCTTAGTTTTTGTCAATTTATGAACGACTAGCAGTGGGTGCCCATTAAAATTCCTCTGATTGCATAACAGCTTCAAATAACCTTACATCTACATCCAACACTAAAAGTGCACCATTGGGAGCACCTCATACAGCTAGTTATGGATAATTAGCTGACACGTTATTAATTTTATTCCACTGTGTACTGTGTGTGTTAATATATGAAGAATTTACATTGACTTGGGGGTGATTGTGGCATTCCCTCACAGACTGTGCAATGCTAAATTACTGATTGCAGCCGTATTGCCAAGAGACGGAATCAGGCTGCAAATAAAAGATAATAGAGGCCAAATAAACATGGAAGGTGCTGTGCTGGATCTAAACGTGCTAGATTTGGTCCCCGCATGTACTGAAATGTGCATTTAAATGGGCAATGCCTGCCAAGGCCATAGGGCCAGTTGGCAGCATTGCTGCTGAACTCACATTTCTCTCTGCAGACAGTTAGCATGGAAAAAGGACCCAAAAACCCTGGCAGATATCATCCCATAATTGTATGTTTATCCACACAAAGCATGCAAGGCTTAGAAATCAGCATTAAAATAGGATTTCTTAAAGTGGTATTTACAGCTCAACAAATGGCCGGATAGTGTTTGCCCATTGTCATTCTGTTTCTACTTTATCAGCATGAGAGTTGAGAACAGCTTACTGGGATACTGCAAATGGGCCCATCAATAGGCAAATACATATGCACTCAATTACATGTTTGTTAAGCAAAGAAATATGAGGGTAATGAGGCACAGCCATTTGCCACACAGTCATTTAGCCCGTTGAGTTATTACCATGTAAATGACACTCTCTCAATACTGTAATTAATGCCGACCAGGCAGCTATAAAGCAGATGTAGGTGCAATGAGGGCACGATAGCTTCCAGTAGTCACATATAGTAAATTAGAATTTAGAATGATAAACCTAATGGGCATCTTGTGATATCATGATATGTTCTCCCAACAGATAATAAACTCCTTAATGCTATAGGGCATAGTATTTTGCAAACATGTTGTGAGGGCTTTATTATTTCAAATTTTTGCACATGAAATTTCATGTAGCCTGACCTCCTATCAGAAGAGACCTACTAAGTGACATGTGCGTAATGGAGTGATCACGGGTGTAGATAAAACATGCAAGGGCGTGTATGAATGTCCATTACACATATGAATGTGATATCTGCTTAATTAAATTGCACTTCACACTCCACATCAGTGTCACTGTGAACGACAAAAAGAAAATACACTCAGCTTTTATAGGCTTACATATGAACAGACACCCAGCCTCATATATATTCTCACAAGGGCACATTCATAAATCATTTACCTCTGCTGATTTGGTGTGTTTTCCTCTTTAATATGAATAAAGCTGTAACATGTCATATAAATCTTTCAGATGTCCCTGATTTGCGACCCATGTGTCTTCTGACTATGTTTTAGTCTTACTGTAGCGTCTTGGTGAAACTAAAGATTTTAAATTGCACTCATAATGTTTCCATGGCCAGTACATTTCTCATTCACATTCACACCACTATCAGTGATCAGCGGATGAGTAATTTTCTTTTCCCTCTGCCCACTTACTGCTGTCTTTGGCCTTTTCTCTGTCTTTATCACCCTTCTTCTCATTTCGTTGACGTATTCTGTCGCTTTACTCTTTCTCTAACTAGCTCATTGCTCCCTTGTGGTGTCATTATTCTGGCCATTTTTACACCCCTATCTTTATCTATGTGTATGTGGATGTTCTTTGGCCCAAGGGAGAATTCAGCACCTCTCTGTCTGCATGTGTGATTTAGTCTCTGGAGTTCCCCATTTTTTTGATCTCCTGTGGAGTCGCCACTTGTCCAACAGCATGATGTCTCCTCTGGTATTGCCAATTACCCTCTCCATTGGGGTGACCTAATTTCTTCCAGCCTCCACCTTGCCTTTGACCACCACTTCCACACAGTGTTTTATTGTGTTGTGTGTGTGTGAGTGTGTGCTGACCACACTTTGTCCTTATTGACCCTGCCATTGCAGCTTCAGTATTTGGCTCCTGTTCAGTGACAAGCTTTTTGGCCTGACAGAGATAATTCATGAGTGCTAATTTTATGAACACTCCAGCAGATTGCTTCATTGTGTTCCATCTCCTCTTCACACGACAGAGAAAAGCAACCTGATTCAGATAATAATGCTCTGCAACAGTTTATCATTTTCTCCCATGTGTGCTGTCACAAAATTCTTTTTGGGTTGTCCTGAAAGTACACATCTGTGCTGGAAAACTGGAGCTAATTATAGATCTGCTATTAGATGCTTTTCCAGCTTTAAACTGTTAAGCAAAAATTATGGTGTCTAATGAATCGATGCAGGTAATGCTTCACAGTCAAGTGGTTAATATTTTGCCCTGAGAATGATTTAAGCTTCTTCACCTAAACTATTTTTTAACATTACACTACAATATATTACATCACTTTTATCCAAAGCCACTTTTTAATTATTCCCGCTTGGGTCAAAGCACAAGGGTCATCCATGATGCAACACCTGGAGCAATGAGGGTGAAGGGCCTTGCTCAATGTTCCTTGTATGTATAGCACAGATAAACCCAAGACAATGTGCCAATCAATCGCTGGGAACACACACACTTAATGAGAACAATTTAGAGCAGCCAGTTTACCTTGAACCCATGTTTTCGGACTGGGAGGAAGTCAGAGAAAATCCACACAGACACGATGAGAACATGGAAACTCCACCCAGATCAGGATTCGAACCTGGATACACAGTGCTGAAAGGCAAACATGCTAACCACCATGCCGTCATCAGTGTAATTATTTGTGATTTTTTTAAATCATTGACTATGATCCAATAGGAACCTTAGAACTCACATGGCAAAAGACTGGGCATTTACACACACACATTAACACTTGGTGTAATCTGATGCTGCCATATTTTAAATATATATTATTTTTTTAATAAATTGACACTTTATTTTAATATGTATAAAAACATTGACTTGGTTTGTGATTTATAAAATATGTTTGCAAATTCATATCTATGATGAGAGACAAAACGACTTGAGCCTGCCCATTTTTGGGCCATCATTATGTCTTTGTGTTTGTTCATTGGACAGAAACTAGCTTTTGGCTTTAGGTTGTGCCTGGAAGATCAGTATACTGATAAAGCTTTTTGTCACTGACCACCCCCTGCCCTAATCCCTCTCTTTTACCCTCTGTCACACTCTAAACAACCCACCAGCCTATGCTTCTGTTTCTCTCTCTTGCTCTCTGTCTCTCAAAATCACCTCCTTCTCCTTGACAAAGCTCCTTTGCCCCCTCCTCACTTTAAGCTTACACACATGGTCTCAGTCCGCACCAGTCACACAAGGACATAGGGTCACACAGTTACCCAAAAAATAATGACGGGGTGATGCCAATATGCTTCTGAGGCTCCTTGCGCCCACCTCCTTCGTCTACTGCTTGTGGACATCCATAAGGCTGGAACCATCCTCCAATTTCAGTCCACCAGCCTTGGCCAGGCAAATTGGCCATTTTACTGTAGGTTCTGTCAAAGCCTATGAATATTTGATAGGCTCTGACTGTTGATGAGCATGTGCATTGACTCCCTTATCTTATTTGGTCAGCCTGCCAGTATAAGCTCTCCACCTCCTATCCCTATTCCCACAGGATAGAGGAAGAAAAAAGGAAAAAAGGGGGAGTGAAATGGCAAAGGAAGTAAGCTCTGATTTAGTCATGGCTCCTGCTGGCTTAATTGTGATGTGGAGATTCGGTAAGGTGGCAAACTATACAACAGATCTTCTAGATTGTCCCATATAGCTGACAGGGAAAGAATGTCAGTTGAGGCTTCAGTGACAGAATTCTCGACAAATGAGAAGTGCTTTTCACCTCAACAGCAGGGAGACAGCTGAATTGGCATGGCCTCTACACTACATTTCTTCCTTCTGTTCTATAAGAGGATCATGGTACTCTGCTTTACCCTAGGTCAATCTGCTCTATTTGAAGGCCACACTGTAAAAATGCCATTATAACATCACCCAGAAAGTGAAGCCAAAAGAATATAAATTGAATTGAAACATATGTAATTAAAATTGTAATAGAGCAATAGTCACTTTACTCAATTTTTGGCACTCTAAACGGTTCTAGCACTAGCACCCTGAGTAAGTATTGTTACCAACTTGATAACTTACCACAATCTGTATCAGGAAAAGCAGTATTGTTTTTTTTAATCAGTATTTCTTTCATCCATCCATCCATCCATCCATCCATCCATTATCTTCCGCTTTATCCTGTACTAGGGTCACGGGGGGGAGGGGGATTGTTTCGGGTGCTGGGCATTTGAACCCAGGACAGGGTTCCAATCTATCGCTGGGCACACACTCACTCACACAGACACACACACACATACAAACAAACTCTGAATGGAGCAATTTGGAGAATTCAATTGACCTTTTTCCAGTTTTTAGACTGTGGGAGGAAACTGGAGAACCCTGAGAAAACCCACGTGGACACGGGAGAACATGAAAACTATGAAAACCGTACCACTGATTGGTGAACGAGCAAACCACTAAGCCACCGTGCCACCTCTCAGTATTTTTTATTAATTTTAAATCAAATTTAAATAGATTTGAATTCAATCTATAATTCAGACACTACGGTAGTACTTAAAAGCTGTATCTGACAGATATTGTATTTATCACTATAACATTGTAAAGTGTTTTATACACAGGTTTCAGTGTATACACTGCTTTTTCCAGTTATGGGATCAAAGGGTTCTGGATCCTTTTCTAGCTCTCATAGAGCAAAAGGTGAAGCTTTACCTTCGACAAGTTGCCAGTCCATTGCGGAGCAAAACACGTACACATTCACAATCAGTTTAGTATCACCGGTTCACCTGACTTAAGCCTCAGAACTGTGGTAAAAAAAAGAAAATCCCAGAGGTAACCCACACAGACATGAGGAGAGCATGTAAGCTCCACACAAAAAGGATCTACACCATCTGTCGGTTGTCAAACCCAGGACTATTTTGCTGGAAGATAACAGCACCATCAACTGCACCTGCATGCAGACTGTATGTTTTATTTTCCTTGATTCAGGTTGGGTACATGGTTTTGGTATAACTTACATCTTTTAGAAATTGCAGAAAAGACAGAATGATAGGTCAAAGAAAATGTTTTGCTTTAATAATCAGTGCAAATTGTGTTGTATGTGTAAGAAATGCAATGGGAGCAATTGGAGTATACCATAGACAGTGCTAAGGTCAACAGTTGGTGTCATGATCATTGTCCTTTTGCCTGAAGGATTTCTTATAAATAACCAAAGAGCATCTGGCTAGGCCTGCCTTTAGCCTGGAGGCCACTTCAAATAAATGGATTTTTTTTTCATCTACCAGCATCTGGAATCCTGTCTCATTCTCTCTTCACAACTGAAGTGTAGAAAATGGCATCAGAGAAGGGTAACAATACACTTCCTGACTACTCGCAACAAAAATTGCTATACATGTAGATGTACCATTTCAGAAACAATGCATGCACTAAAGGAAATTCTAATCTAGCTGTATTGATGAAAGTCTGCATCTCTTATCCCAAGATTCCATTTGACACTTTGCAGTGTAGCCTTTGCCCTTAATTTGGTGGCTTCTCAAATACTGAACCATGATAATTTTTTGTTCACAAAATATCCAGGTTAGATAAAATAATTTTACATGCAAGTTCCAGAACTGTTTTCCAATATTGTCATTGTTCTTATACTCAGTGACCTTGTTCTTCAAAGAGGTGACAGGAGGAAATATGCATGCTTTCTGAAAAGTAATGGCCTTCATCAGCACTCTTCTAATTTAATCAAACTCCTCTACATTCACTGTAATGTGGGTCTTTTAATTGCATTACAGGCTGGGTCAGGAAAAAGAACTGCTCACAGGCAATAACCAGAGGAGGCAGAGTATCGCATTGAACTGTTGAGACTGGGCAGAGCTGGTGCAGTCTGGGACGTTGTTATGGCAATAACCAAATTATAGTGCATCTGGCCAGGCATGAATCACAAAGCATGACTAGGATAAGATTAGTGAACGAAGAGAAATGGGGTTGGACCGAATCATGAATGTAGAAGATGAGCAATAGAGAACGATATACCCTACACAATATAAATAAGTTAATTTGTACTTTTGATGACTGCTGCTGTGATTGACAAAGAATTTGGTCTGGCCATGTCAAAGTACCTGTCATGACAATGACTGGCATTTGCAGGCCTCCGTTTCCATTGATACTAAAATATTGTCACCACCAGTGTCACTTTTGAGATTATAATATTTATCTTAATGTTTATTACCTGCATTCTAAGCAAAGAAAATATTTGCCTATGTTCATGAATTCCAGATTTGACTTCCTTAAGAAGCAGTGTCTGCTGGCATAAGACAGCCATAAAACTTCAAGCAAGCTCAAAAAAGAAATAAATATTTGGTGCTCAAGAGATCGATGGAGTTTCAGGCATGTTCTGCTAGGCTCTGGTAAGTGCTGGCTTGGTAACGCCCACTTTGCTTATCATCCACAGCATGACGAACGATGCTTTTTCGCGACTAAGAAATCTTTCCTGAAAATGTCTGGTGCCATATATTATGCTGGAGACTTGTTCGGGTGCAAGGAATGGGCAATAATTCAGGCTACTGCTATTAACACAGCCATATTTACCTAGTCATCATTCATAGTGTAGATTTTGGGTTGTCACATATGTTTAAAAAGATAGCTATGAATGAGAAAGATGTGTTAGTACAATGCACAAATATGTAGCCATGCCGAGTCATGATGAGCTCCTCGGTCCCAATGTGCCTGTGACAGCAATGGTAAGCTATGTCATTTTGGGGAAGGCATCTTTGGCCTGGTGGCCGTGGGATGTGACAGCATGTACTTAGGGCTTAGTAATGCCCTCACATGTCATTAGAGTGCTCTAAAATCTGCTCGACATATGTACCTTTGGCAGCTGTCTCTGCATGCGTCAAAATTCACACCAGTTATGCTTTTTCCTCCACAGCTGAGCCATTCGTCCTTGGGCTAACAGGACCGGGTGGTAAAGCAAATTTCTGAGTCAAATAGACCAGACAACACCCTCCCTATGCAAAAAAAAGCCATATCCATGGTCAAGTGAGACCCAGTGATATTAGCACAAATGATCCAGGCTAAGAAATATAGATGAGGCTTTTTATTGATAACCATAACGTTTATCCAAAATCTATTTCCCCAGAGCATTATGTGAACATTAAGGATCATTGAGCAGCACCTTGGAAGGCTGTAAAGATTCATACAGAGGGGCTCATCTGCGACAGACATCAAAATCAATAAGCATCATCAAGGGGAGGTACACTGCTGCAGTGTCTCATTCTCTGACACATGCTGCCCAGTCCTAGTTTATTTATTTGCTTATTTTGCTGCAACTATATAGAGATTTTATGTTTAGATTTCAGCAGTAAGCCTACACAGCAGAAAAGCAATAACTCAACTTGCAGAAAGCAACAAGTCCAGCACAAAAATTTGAACTAAAAGCATCTGGATAAGAGAAATAAACCTATTTAACAAGTTCAACATGAAAGACTGACTAAGAAATGCCACTCCTGTATGTAATTTACTGCCCCAACTCTGATTTATGGTGACATGGTGCAGCAGTGGTTATTGGTGTAGTCCACACAATGTCCTGGATTTGATACCCATTGGATAGCAAGGTGATTTCTGTGTGGAGTTGAGTCTGTATGAGGTTCTTTCAGGAGCTCATGTTTTCTAGTGCAAAAGTGAAATGGAAATACGAAATTGCAGTGATTTGTGAATGCATTAGTGAAGTAAAGTGCTGATAACCTTTTTAGGGTTTTTTTCACACTGTGTAAATTTGCCACAATGATTAGGATAAACAGATTAAGGCATGAATTAACAAAAAATTAATACATGTTTAATTACTAAAAACATTCCCAACTGGGGTGATTTCATATTACTCTTAATTACACAATGCATAATGAGTTATATATTTCGTAGGACAAAAGAAGCAGGTCTATGCCTAGTGACTGGCAACTTTAGGTTTTACTTTAGGAGTTAAACATTAATAAAGCAAAGAAAATGGAAACAGACTACAGAGGAAGGACACAATGCAGCAATGTTAGTACTGTAGAGAGAGTGTAATCACATTTTGAAACCTTCTGATGCCTAAAAGAGGATTTTACATTTAAAAAATGTATTCAAGTATTACACTGGCATAGGGTGAACTAAAGCCTATCCTGGTTCTCTCTCGCCAACCCATCCAGGGCAGACAAAATGGTAAACCCATTCATATTTGGGGTAATTTATCTGTAATTTGGATAATAGCATTTCTTTCAGACTATGGTGGGTAACCCGAGCTTGTGGGGGAAAAAAAACTTGCAGACACGAGAAGTACGTGAGTTTAACACTGAAATCTTGTCTATTTCATGCAGGAACAGAACCCAGGACCTTTTGTAAAAACGCTAATTTCTGTGCTATTGTGTTACCCCAGTAAGATTAACTAAAGAACAAAACCACATCGATTCAAATTCTGTTTATAACACATTATAAGACATAAACCTTTTACTGTTTTATATTCAATGCATTAAATTTTTTTGTTTATCAAGTATTTGACTCCTAACCTCTGTGGACTCTCATATGATGACAAAACTATAATGCTGCTTTATTATGAGAATGTTGGGACTTATATAATTTCTGTAATATAGCTTTTTAGAATTTCGGTCAGAATGCTTTTATATGTAGTTGCTCTCCCTGGAGCTTTAGTGGCTTATATTGCTCTGTGTCAATGGGAATTTGAGCAACTTCAGTCAAAGAGCATTGTTGTGGTCAGACCTTGATTAAGACTATTACATGCATAAGCTGTATAGAAATTCCACTGTTTTAATGTCCAGGTTCACAACCATTAACCCTGACTTCTGCAGTGGATCTGAGATTAAAATTTGAATTAGTGGAGCCCCTTTAAATTAACTCATCAAATCATGACACAACACAAAACATGTGTTGTGTTCACGATTGTTCAAATCTATTTTTATGTGAAGGCTTTTTTCATTTTTTTCTTTCAGTTTACTAGAGCTTTGTAAGGTACGAGTTTAATGTTGGATGAGAGAACTGGCTTGCAAGCTCTATTCTTGCTATTTTAAAATTTTTGAATGATGCCAGTCACATTTTCCATGCTAAACTTCCAGAGCCATACCTTACTTTATGCACTAGGACAGAGTCATGCTGAAAAAGACAAAGGCCTCCCCAAAACTGTTCCCATTAAGATTGAAGCATACAGTTGTCCATAATATATGGCTACATGCTTGATTTCTTTATGCCTTTAAAAGTGAGAATAATGAAAGACATAAATTCAATGCATGAGAGATCTCCTTAGGTGTTGACTTAGTTTAACGGGTTTTTTTGTAGTAGGAATGTTTAGGCCAAACAACATAGGTTGCTAAATATTATTATTATTAGAGTGTAGGGTTTTAATTAAGTGTGATCACAACAACTGACTGCATTTTTCAAGCTGTGAGTCTATAATGAAGTGACTGCTACTAAAGTAAGGGGTAGCTTCAATGCATAATATATTCTTCAGATGAAACCATGTATACAAACTGCATTCAAATATATTGTTTCAATACATTTGACAAAAGTTAAATAAATAACAAAAATGCCTATACATTTTTAAACCTACCTTATAACTGTTGAACTGTGTTTTGTTACTGTGCTTTGTTTCTGTAGTGTCTGTGTGTCGAATTCTTTAGGGAAACTACACACATGGTGCACATGAAAGAGAATATTAATATAATTTGAGATGTGAGGGCTTCTCTCTTTTGAATGAGAAATTGTATTTTCTTTTTTTGTAAGGCTTTATCTCTTCTCTGCTAAGGGCCACATGGTGGTCATTTGGGGACTAGCTCCCAAAATCCACAGTGGATTAACTGTGCTTTGTTTAGATAAAAAAGTCAAAATCCCTCCACACTTACTAAATCGTCTAAATTAAACTAAACTAAATTGGACAAGAAAAGATCTCCATATTTCACCCTCCTCCACTTTTTACTGGGTTCGTTTCACCTGCATATATCATTGGCTGTGTTTCGTCTTATACCTCAGCCTCTTCTGATATACTTTTCTTAACACATGTTTCTGGCTTTCACACCAACACACCACTCTAACAGCTGTAAATAAACTTGTCTTTTTGCTTATTCTTAGGTAGCCTCCATTATTCTTTGTAATAGACCAAAAAAAGTTCCATGTTTAGCAGTTTTTATAGGCTTTGTTGTTTATAAGAAAAAATGTTTGAATAAGAGTAATAACAAAATTAGATTAATAATTTTACTGACACACTGTCAGACCTGAACAATGTGTCACAACGTGGTAAAATAAACCAGAGAGTTTAGCAAACCCAAGTTCATGACAAAATACAAGACATCATTATCTCAGATATGACAATAGCTCTGTGGCTTTAACACATGGAAACATATGTATTGCTTTAGTTCTCATATTCTGTTGGACTTTATTATTTTTTTACCATTATTAAACACATACTTAATTTGTTTAAAATGCAATATAGTACATAAACATTGTAAACTTGAGACTTAATCATAGTGACTAGTAAATATTATTTCCATACCAGTAAAACTTAATGAAAAGCTTTCTTTTTGTTCTCTCTGGTGTATATTAACCAAGAATTACCAAGTTATTACCAAATAAAACAAAGAGACAACGAGAAACTAAAAATTCAATATGAGTAAAGAGCAGAACACATTGTACAAGTGCTGGAAAACACTACATTATAAAACAGTCTATGCTGTGCAATAAGTATAGTACAAGCATAACAGAAAAGTCAATACACTATACAAAACCTTAACTCTCATTTGATTTTTTTTTTTTTTTTTTGACGTCTTAGAAGTGGATAGCTGAAAGCAGATTTAACAAATGAAACAAAATATTAGTCTTATTCATTAATATACAGGAGGCAAAACAATCTAATATTATATCCATATATGAAAAAAGTATGTAAACCTATCACAATTTTTTAAGATGAAGCTCACTGACAGATCTCCTGACATCTTTTTTTTTTTGCTGGTATCATTTTGAATTTCGCGTTCCATTAATGATTTCAAGCCCACCTGGCTCAGATATAGCACTACAGGCCAAGATCATGATACAACCACCACTGTGTTTCACAGATGGGATAAAACTAAAGGCTCATTTAAACCAAACTGATACATTTTAGTGTCATATCTCCAAAATAAGCTTCTGATGTTTTTTTGGAGAGTAATGGCTTGTTATTTAAACCCTGCCATGCACATCATTGTTGTTTAGTGTTTTCCTGACGGTGGACTCATGAACATTAATCAATGTGAAAAGGACTTTACTTTAATGTTACCTTGGATACCTTTGTGACCTTGTGGACTGTTACATGTCTTGCTGTTTGTATGACATTTGTTGATCGACCACTTCTAGGGAAGGTAATGATTGTCTCGTATTTCCTCCATCTGTACACAATCTGTCTGACTGTGGATTGCGGAGTCTCTTTAGAGATGGTTTTGTGACATTTTTCCAGCATCAACTGCTTTTCTTGGGTTCTCTAAAGCTCCTTTTTATGCCATGATACACTTCTACAAACAGGTTCAGAAGTTTAGACTAATATGTGCCTGTTAAATAAAACATCTGACTCCTTAAAAACCTTCCTTCCTTCAGTAATTCAGTTATATAGGTTATATAGTTAACAATTAAAAAGGTTATATAATGTAGATGTGTTTTCTTTATTTTTGTTAAAGGATGAAACATTTGTTGAATTATTTGAGCAATATGGTGGCTCTGGGTGGCATGGTGGTTAGTGGGAATAAATCCCAATCTGGGTTTCCATGTTCTCCCCACCGTGACCCTTTGTCCATAGTAGAAAATTAAGCACAAGATAATGAGATAAAAAGGGTGGATCTCACTATGGATGCATTGACAGAGATCATTGTCACTTTTTTTCATGCATCGATTATGGGGGACAACTAAAATGGCAGCATATTCTCTTAATTTAACCACTTTATATTTGTATTTATGGTTTAATGTCTGACACCTGTTTCACTTTGTAAAGATACAGAATGTTGTTAATCTTAAAGACAGAAATGCTGAGGTTTTTGTTAGCTGATGGCTCAGTGGTTAGGATGTTGGGCTATCAATCTAATGGTTGTGGGTTGAAAGCTCAGATCCACTAACGTTACGAAGGTAGATCCTTGAGCAAGAACCTTAACCTTCATTGGCAAACCAATTTTCTGATTCCAATGAAGTTGGGATGCTTGCAAGTTGCTTTGAATAAAAGCGTCTGCTAAATGATCAAATGTAAATTCAATTCTAAAAACATTTACTAGCAATAGAGGAAAATGCCTTACAACTCAAGCATGGTTAACAGCATGTTGAGCAGTTTCTGTTGCCTTTACTCACAATTTTTGGTGACATATAACACACCTTTTTTTTTTTTAGATTAAATTCTCTACATGTCACACACTTATTCAGCATTCAAAATCACACCAACAGATTACATTACAACATTTTTGTCCAATCGATGTGTGTGTGTTTTCAGATTATTAAATGCTTGTTTAATTTGCTATTTACTGTTACTACATAAATAACTGTATTAATATGACATTTGCAATTATTACAAATGCTTAAACAGACTATGGTAATGACCTTATAACTTTTGCATGTTTTATTTAGTCTAAGGAATCTACTGAAGTTGAAAAATAGGCTAAGATTTCATCATGGTTCAATTGATGATCCACATAAATACTATGATGCACCATTTGTAGTTAATTAGAGCAGTTTTATATCATGCTTGAAGTGTAGTTTTAAGTGTTTTATTACAAAATTTCCTACATTGTGTAGCTACTTTCCTTTATTTCTCCCACTCTCTCTCTCTTGCTCTCTCTGTCTGTCCTTCTGTGTGTGTGTGTTTCTGTATGTATCATGTTGCTGATTTCTTGCTCTTGTGGGAACCACACAATTTCAAACATTACATGTTTTAGGTGAAGACTTAAGATTATTTAAAGTATGATGGTTAGGGTAAAGTTTGTGTTAAGTTTGAGGTAGTAGTAGTTATGGTTAATGTTTGAGTATTCAAAGGGTTCACCAAATAATTGAAAGCCCAAACGCTTGTGTGTATGTGTTTAGGTAAACTTTAACACAATAATTAGTTTATTTTTGTTTTTATTGAGTTGTATTGATTCTTGTATTCTTGATTTATTTTATTTAACAAGGCAAGACATTGGCAACAAATTTGTATTTACAATGAATTACAATCAATAAATTACAAATTACAAAATTACAATTACAAATCAAGAAGCGAAAGTTTCTGTGCTGCGCTCTAAACCTACAGTGATGAAAATTTTTTTTGGGTACATTCACTGAATATATCTGGGTTTGTAGAGTTTAAAAATGAAAATTAAATTAATAATAACTTGTTAAGTGCACAGTGGCTTAGTGGTTAGTACGTTCGCCTCTTAGCACTAGGGATTCCCGGTTCGAATCCCCATCTAGGTGGAGTTTCCATGTTCTCCCCGTGTCTGCGTGGGTTTCCTCCGGGTTCTCCAGTTTCCTCCCACAGTCCAAAAACATGGATCAAGTCAATTGAGTTCTCCAAATTGCCCCATGTAGAGTGTGTTTGTGTGTGTGAGTGTGTGCCCAGCGATAGATTGGCGCCCTGTCCTGAGTGTATCTGCCCAGCGCCCGAAACTTTCTCCCCTCGATGGGCATGGGGAACCCCCCCCGCGACCCTAATAGAGGATAAAGTGGAACATAATGAATGAATAAAATGAATAACTTGTTAACGCTCTTTCAAGTTTATATTTTCCATAACTTACCATTCATGTCATTTGGTGATTAATTAAATTGACTCTATAAATCTTACTTGCCAAATAGAAACATTTTTTACGGTAATGTTTTCTTATTTTATATCTATTCTTAAAACAAGTTCTATCCAAATAAGGACTCAGGCATGATATTATGCTCCAGCTTTTCATATCTTCAAAAGGAATTCATGAATTGATTAATTATTCATAAATCAATACAGCTTAAGGAGCATGAAGGTAGCTCATGTTTGCTTTTTAAAAGGAGTGTAGAAGACAGGCAGAGGGAGCGTGTAAGAGATGAGACAAAAATGCGCTATGTTGAAAAAGTGCTATGTTGTATCTACTGTCTAGCTGATCTGGTAAGCCTAGGCCAATTAATTGAACAGTTAAAAAAATGGCCTGGTGCATATCATAAAAGAGCAAGTCAGGCATATCTAGTTTTAGCCTTAGGTTTTTTCTTACTGAGTCAGGATTTTTTTATACCACACAGAATCGATATTTGATCATCTCAGCTCCAGCTCAGTCTCCAGCTCTGACCTACAAAACAGATACATTTGTGGCATCTGTCTTCTTAAGGTCCACTTTTTATTTGCCATGTCGCAGAGTCAATTTCCCCAGCCTGTCACCAGGGGAATAAATAATTTCCTGGTCATGCTTGGGGCTCAGGGGTGGCAAGAGTGTGATGGGGTCTGTTGCAGACTCTTTGGCAGGTTCTTGTGTGATGGCACCTAAAATGGAGATTGAGAGAAACATAGTATGCGAGTATGATATTGCTGCTGGTAGTGCGTGGGGGTTTCGGACAGAGCAGATGGGTTGATATTCAGGTCTCGGAACGGATGTTAATTTAATCAATGTGCTGTAAATCTGACTGACTGCTGACTCATATGAGACTACTACCCCTTGGGCCCGCAACAAAAGCCCTTCCATAGCAGTTTGTTCCCCTGTTGCATTTTAAAATGTTTGCTCACTCCCCCCCCCCCCACACACACACACATGTGCCCACACACAATTTCTGGACACATGTACAAATGCCTGAGTTCAACACCTGCAGATGTGCATGTCTGCGTGTATTTTTTGTGAGAAAGTGCTGAGGGGACTGTTCTGGGAAAACCTTGGTGAATGGTATGACACTCTTCACCTGAAAGTCTGCCAAATCATGTGTCCCAGCTATCAATCTCAAAACCAACTGTCTTACACAAACAGACACATACACACTTTGCCATCACAATGAGAGGACACTGTGACCGACAAGCTGCCTGGGCATTATAAGCTCTGTCATGTCATGACTGCAGTGACTGGTGAAGATTTGTAAAGCATAGAAGCCAGAACACAGTTGAATAAGGAGTTGCTAGAAAAAAAACACTGCACAAACCAAAAAAAAAGGCTAATAATTAAAAAAAAGCACAGTAACTTACTGGAAGATGGAATAAGTAAATGAATATCAGAATTCAGCAGTAAGCGCTAATCATAAGGTTTATAGCTGTGTGAAAATTTATTTCAAATGAGTCTGCAGTATGTTTGTGCGTGGGGTGCAATGTGGGGGGGGGGGTGTGGTTGGGGGACTTTTAATTAATGAGTGCATGCTTGTCACAGGCTTTGGGAAGGCTTCTAAATCACTGATGCAAATGCAAGGAAATATAGTCTCTCTCAGTCACTCACACTGTTAAAGCTAAGCAACTGATATCATAGAAGAGTGGATTTAATAGTAAATGTAAGTGCTACTGAATTTATATACTGCATTATATACTGCTGTAATGTGTGTATGTATATATATATATATATATATATATATATATATATATATATATATATATATATATATATATATATATATATTCATTCATTCATTATCTTCCGCTTTATCCTCTATTAGGGTCGTGGTGGGGTGCCCATCCAGGGGAGAACGTTTTGGGCGCTGGGCAGATACACCCAGGACAGGGCGCCAATCTATCGCTGGGCACACACTCACTCACACAGACATGCACGCATACACACTCTATATGGGGCAATTTGGAGAACTCATTTGACTTGACCCATGTTTTTGGACTGTGGGAGGAAACCGGAGAACCCGGAGGAAACCCACGCAAACATGGGGAGAACATGGAAACTCCACCCAGATGGGGATTTGAACTGGGAATCCCTAGTGCTGAGAGGCGAACGTGCTAACCAATAAGCCACCGTGCCGCCTATATATATATTCAATTTTAATATACCACAAAAATGTTATGCCATGTTTAATTACTCAGAATACTAACTTGCATTAATTATTACAGTTTATCTCTAAATGCAATATTTAATTACATTTGAACATTGTAGGATATAAATTTAAATAATAGTGTGAAAGTTTCTTGTTAGTGCTTCCTGTGGAACATAAATTTGTATTCAAGTTAATAAGATCCTGAGTTTGATTCTCAGATAGGTGGGACCAGGTTTATTCAGTGAGGCATTTACATGTTCTGCTTCCTGGGGGTGTATGAAACCCACCCAAGAAAATGCAAGACTTTGCATTGGATTTATTCAGAAGCCCACAGTGCGAAAACATGCTTGTAGGCAGTAGAGTTGATTAGCAGCTTGCTAATGATAGATGTTCTTCAGGATACATACTACTTATACAACCATGAACAAAATGCTAGAAATAACTCTCAAGGCATGCTCCTTAAAATTTATAAAAATACTTCTTTCTGGAAGATATGCCTGTAAACAGATTTTATAGTGACTTTGGATAGGATTGAAGCCCAAATTTTAAACCTAGTTCCTATAAATAGTTATTCCTTATGAGTTTTTTTTTTCCTTTTTGAAACTGCTTTGTGACAAGATGTGTTGTTAAATATGATTATTAAGCTCACTTGTCTTGTATTTGTTTAAAATAACTGACAGGCAGGAAATGCTACTACAATAAGTTTACAAAATGTATTTTGTTTTACTTTTTGTTATACATAATGTAATATATGAAATTCAATAGTGTTTTGTTAAAATGGGTTTCCTAAAACATATTTTATACTATATTTATAACTTATAATGAATTTATGTTTCGCCAAAATTTTAGAGTTATAAATTATAGACCAAAATGTCTTAATAACGTACTCTTACTCACGATTTGCTAAAGTCTCCAGTGAAAACACCACCTAAGTGCAGCTATCAGCATTAAAGGTCAGACAGTGCATTCAGGGTAAGGAGTGTCATTAAACAAATACAACCGACGCGACAGGCATCTCAGGGCTTGTGTCAGTGCTTGGCTAAGGGGCCTCTAGAAACCTTTGGGTTACATAATGAAGTCTGTCGCCATGGAAACGGAGCGGGGTGAATTATGGCTGTCAGTTCTGGACGGAGACAGCATGTAGTGCATCTGCGTTGGTGTCACCAAGCCTTCTAGCAAAAATGCGTGAGCTACATATAGCTCAAATACCGGGTTGAGCCAACATCAAAAATGACCTGGTGTATATCAGTGAAACAGCCTGTCTCTTTGCATTAAGTCAGATGAGCCATCGTGACGGAGTATGACTTTGGGTGCATCATGGCACCTTTCCAACATGGGGTGATCAGAGTTGCTTGGACACTGAAAGGCCATAAATAAAAAGTGGCTTCAAGTCTATTTCTGTCTTGTCTGTTTTTTTTCATACCCCATTCCCAAAAAATTTGTAGTGAATCTTTGAGGATCACTGAATGCCTTCAAGGCCCAACAAGCTATAAGCTCTGCCTTTATGACAGTCTTGTTAGTGCAAACATTATTTTATATTACATACATTTGTTGTTTCTGTATTAATTACTGCTATATTTAAAATAACACCTCACTCACTGCTATGTACACTGGCTTTAATTAGAAGGGTGTAGAGAAAGGTTAGATGATGGGAACAATGGTGACTGTGTAATGATCTGCAGTGCAGAACCAGCAACTGATTAAAAGTAATTTTCTGCCCTGTCTTTATATGATAGGTTGTGGACAAATCCGAACCAAACAGGAAATAAGTTTTTAGTTTTTAGAATAATTTAATAAAGTTTTTGTTGTTTCACACAGCACAAACCAGGGACTATTATACTTTTAAGAACTGTGTTTCAATTTTCAATTTATAAAAGTAATTATAAATTTGGTGTCTCTATTGCAGTAGGAACATAAAGTTATACAGTTTTTTGAGTACTGTCCCAGCTGGTAGCTCCTATAAAGTACGTTCTTAGTGCTCGTTAATTTAAAATTGACTTAGAGATAACTAAATTAATAAGTAATGTTGTAACAATAACACAAACAAACATAAACAATTAAAAGCTTAAAGATCATCATATATTATGAACAAATCTTAATTTTAAGTCCACGATGTCAATGGGTCGAGAATGAAAGAGAGATTTGGCCACAGTTTAAAAAGGAAAACCGCATTCATGGTTAACAAAGTCTTTTCAGAGCATACGCAGACCATCTCACTCAGACCATCATACTCAGTCACTGTCTTAATAAAATCAGATGAATCTTAAGTGACAAATCAGACTTCCTTCCCACTCAGAAGCAAGTGTTTGGGCTCTAGGTAGATACACCTAGGACAAGGAGCCAATCTAATACTGGGCACACACTCACTCACACAGACACACACATACTATAGATGGGCAATTTAGAGCAGCTAATTCACCTTGAATCCATGTTTTTGGACTGTGGGAGGAAACTGGTTAATCCAGAAGAAACCGATGCATACAGTACGAGAACATGGAAACTCCACCAGGATCGGGATTCACTGAGAAGCGAATGTGCAAACCACTAAGCCACCATGCTGCCCACATTGTAAAGAATACATGGTTCTCTCACTAAACACATTAGCAATTCTGTCAGCTCACATAGATGTCTTGCTTAGTTTTTGTAGCAGAGCTAAACCTTAACCCCACTGTGATCTGCATAGCAAGGCACAGTAAATTATGGCACTGTTAATTATTAAATGTGTTTTTTCAGCACTTTGTATTTTACCTTCTCCTTATTTCATCTTTTTAATTTATTTCTTATTATGTATTTTCACTCTTGCTACAATTCACCCTGCACCGGACACCTCTACCTCATATGCTGTTTCATATTTCTAATAACTATGCATGTCTCAAAATATATAGTCATATGGAGCTAAATGAATATGAATCTATTGCAGAATCTGAGTAAGATGATGTTTGACAGACACAAAAGCTATCTGAGATTTTTTGTGGTCTGAGTCAGCTAATCTAGGATGCTCCATAGCCTAAGCATGTCAACACTGGTTTTTGGTGAAACGGATCATCCTTAGTATGACAGGTTACACGAAGTGTTCATATGAGGCTACACATTTTAGGTACTGAAGAACAGTGAAAATAATGAAAACAGGATTGCAATGTTTGTTGTTATTACGAGATTTTCTTTGTACTTTTTTTTTTCCTTCTTTTGTTTTGTTTTTTCAACTGCTTTGTGAACATGTCACGAACATGTGTATTGATATGGTTTACTATAATGCACAAAATGGCAATTACACAAGAAAAAGTGATAAGTAATTGTTCCACCAAATACCCAATTTTGTGCTTTTAATGCCTAAAGCCAATCTCAGATGTTAATTGCAACTAGAAAATTTGTGCTCAATTTTTTTGTCTATTAAGATTACACATTTAATAGATCATGTTTTCGGAGTTAGTCACTGTAGTACTCTTTCAATAAAAATGCTTAAAAGCAAAATCACTGGTAAAATAACATAATATCACATGCAGTTTATTTTGTTTTTAATAACAAGTGTCACCAACATTTCTTAGCATGTCACTATAACTTTCCAAAGTTTCATAGCTGGTCACCTGCAGACAGTGTCAATATATAGGATGCCGACAACATTTGACTGACAGTTTCCAGTGGCCAAAATGTAATTGTAAAGATTGTTCATTCATTCATTCATTATCTTCCGCTTATCCTCTATTAGGGTCGCGGTGGGGTCCCCATGCCCATCCAGGGGAGAACATCTCGGGCGCTGGGCAGATACACCCAGGACAGGGCGCCAATCCATCGCTGGGCATGTAAAGATTGTGCTTTGGTAATTTATTCTGTTTTCCACTAATTTCTATTTCATTCAAATTTTTCATTAAGATTAAGATAATCCTATCGGCAGCACGTTCGCCTCTCAGCGCTAGGGATTCCCAGTTCGAATCCCCATCTGGGTGGAGTTTCCATGTTCTCCCCGTGTCTGCGTGGGTTTCCTCCGGGTTCTCCGGTTTCCTCCCACAGTCCAAAAACATGGATCAAGTTAATTGAATTCTCAAAGTTGCCCCATATAGAGTGTATCTGTGTGAGTGAGTGTGTGCCCAGCGATGGATTGGCACACTGTCCTGGGTCTATTTGCCCAGCGCACGAGAAGTTCTCCCCTGGATGGGCATGGGGAACCCCACCACGACCCTAATAGAGGATAAAGCGGGAGGTAATGAATGAATGAATAAGATAATCCTTCATTAGTCCCTTTACATTCAGGTTCCATGTTCTCCCTGTGTCTGCGTGGGTTTTTTCCCCACAGTACAAAACACATGGATTCAAGGTGTTCTAAATTGCTCCTATATGTTATGTGTTTGTGTAAGTGTGCCCAGCAATAGATTGGTGTCCTGTCCTGGGTGTATCTATTTAAAACTTGAAACGTTCTTTCCTGGATGGGCCTGACTAACACCACCTCCCCCCTTAGTAGAGGATTAAGTGGAACATACCAATATGAGATGAGTATGGCATTTATATTACCAGTGCTGGTGATCCAGGTTCAAATCCAATTTGGGTGGAGTTTCCATGTTCTCCCTGTGTCCAAATGTTTTTTTTTTTTCCACAGTGCAAAACACATGAATGTTAGAGTGTGTGTGAGTGAGTGAGTGTTCCCAGAGATAGATTGGCACCCTGTCCTGGGTGTATCTGCCTAAAACTTGAAACGTTCCCCCAGTAGAGGATTAAGTGAAAGATACTACTATGAGATTAGTATGGCACTTATATTACAGCCCAGTGTGGCATGGTGGCTTAGTGGTTAGCATGTTTACCTCTCAGCACTGGGGATCCAGGTTCGAATCAAAATCTGGGTGGAGTTTCACATTCACATTCTTAGCAGCAAAAGTGACATTAATTGGGAAAGTTTAAAAAAAAATACATCTAATATTCCTATTTAGAGAAGTACTTTAAAAAAAGTAATATAAATAGAAATCAGTTTATACAAAATTAAAATTAAAATAAACTACTTAATTATGTACATGCTATGTAATACAAAGGTAAGACAATTGGGGAAAAAAAGATACCAAATTGCACAACAATAATGTTTTGCACATATAATGATTGAATAGTTATTGCACAGTGCTAAAAAGCCTAATTGTTTTTTCTATTGTTTTTCTTGTTAGGTTGTTAGGTCAATGCTTGCAAATGTATTGAGGATATTGCCAAAAAAAAGGCACCATAGGAAAAACATTGTCACTTGATTTATCTACAGTCTCAGTTTTTATTTAATAAGCTTATTAACGTGCCTTTACTTAAATCTAACTACATTATGTATTTCACTTTAACTTACTTTTATAAGCTTAGCCACATTTGTTTTTGTCCAGTTGTTGTTCTGAAACTTTTAATTCTGCCATCTGCTCTAACAGGAATGTTTTATCTCACAGATACAGAAGGTCTGCTTCCTCCCCATTTACTGCATGCTAGACTTGTCAGCCTGCACCGTTTAAACCTGTACCAGAGTGAAGGTGGTGTTCGTCACATGTGACTGGGTAAGGTGCAAGTTAATTCTCTGTTTCACCCATTCAGTCATCTAGCATTACTATTCCGCTCATCCTTCTTCGATCACCCAACTCTGTCAAAGTCTGTCAATTTAATTGTACACATTCAAGAGCATTATAACATATAATCAGTGTCCTTGGACAAGTGTTTGAGGTGGTGGATTGGGAGATAGTGGTTAGATTCTCGGTCTGATACGTGTGAGGGCATCGATATTACATTAGTACTGATTAATTGATAGGTGCAGGTTATGTAGGTGTGAGTGTGGAAGTGGGACTGACTGGTCGAATGTCTGTCAGTGTGACTGGCTCTAAGCGGATTATGGAGATTGGAATTCAGGGTGTGTGTGTCTGTGTGTGTGTGTGTGTCTGTGTTTGTGTTTTAAGATCCATAAAAAAGTTGACTTATCTTTCTTATAGATTTGTATTCTCATGTTTCTTTTAATAAAATCATGTTGTTAACCTTAACAAACAAACATAGCAGATTATGCAGAATCTCAATAAATGCCTGGAGAGTTTTAGTGGGTTTAAGGTCAGAAAACTGTAAAGACTATTAAATGTTTTATTAAGATAAATCACAGACATTACAACAAGCATTTTTAATGATTCATTGATTGGATGTTAGACTAATCACACATTAGGTGCTTATTTTCTAGTAAATAAAAATGTTACCGGGTATTATTCCATCAGTGTCTTTTAAACATTTTGTTTGCTTAAGTTGTTATTGTTATTTACCACAGCTTCACTACAGTACAATCCCTGAAGATATGGTATCGGTACCCTCATCAATAGCTAAAGATTTAAAATGCCTGGCTATTTTAAGTACCTTAGATTACTGTAACAGTACATTTGTGTATATTTAGGCAGTTGTGCACCAAAAATAATTAGTATGATTTAAATCAAAGTTGGGTATATTCTGTTTTCCACTACTACTATGATTACTACTACTACTACTATTACTACTACTCATAATACATCCAACATCTTCCGCTTTATCCTTTATTAGGGTCGCAGGGGCGGGGGTCCCCATGCCCATCCACGGCTCAGGTGCTGTGCAGATACTCCCAGGACAGGGCTGGGCACAAACTCACTCACACAGACACACACAACAAACACACTCTATACATGGGGCAATTTGGAGAATTCAATTGACTTGATCCATGTTTTTGGACTGTGGGAGGAACCTGGAGAACCTGGAGGAAACCCTACTGCTGAGAGGCGAACGTGCTAACCACTAAGCCACTGTGCCGCCCACTACTCAATAATAATAATAATAATAATAATAATAATAATACCTTATAATAATAATAATAAACTCATGAAATTATCTTAACTGGTTACATTTTGATAAAACAAAATTAATTACTTCTATAAGTTAATAAGCCCAAATTTTTTAGAACACAAACGCACACATTGTATTTATCTTTTTACTATTGCACATCAACTGTACACCATGTTTATGGTATGTCAATAATATTTTCACCTGTATATCATGTATATTATATACAAACCCTGCCATTTTTGTTTATACTGTATATACTGTAGAGGAACTATGATCTGCACTTGTTATATATTGCTTTCTGGTTAAATGCCAAACTGCATTTTGTTGCCTTGTAGCTGTTACAATGTGTAATGACTAGATTGAATCTAATCTAATCTAACCTAATTTCAGATTTAAACTGTAATGATCCCTGCAAAAATTAATTATTAAGGAAACTATTATGAGTAGCTTGTATATAAAAAAGAAAACAAAGGCAAAAAATATGGAACATACTGTATGCAAATGTGAAAACCTACGCTATAAAAATGAACATCATAAGAAAAATTAAGTTTGAATACTATATGCAAAAAGTAGAGCATAAATACAAATGAATGAAGCAAAAAAAGAACAAGATAAAAAAACATCATACTGAAACGTACAACCTCATTAAAGGAGATGCTGCAAAGCAGTTTTGTTCTCATGTTGCAGACATTTCAGCAGAGGATACTCCTCTGACAAGTTAAATACATATATACTTGTTTTTTTGCATTGTAGTCCAAATAAACAGAAAGAGAGAGTTTTTGGTTCCTTCCAGTATGTTGTTATCTTTGAAAAGATATGTATTTTAAGAGTCTTTGGATGATACATTTACTGTTAAAATTGTTGACTTAAACAAATAAAGCTGTCTAACTACATCCCCAGCTGTATTTTTCTATAATGTTTAATAACTTACAAAGAACTTTAAGGATGACATAACTTTCCAAAGGCCTTTCTAGTTTATAAAATTATGAGTGACATTAATGTTTTATTATTATGCTACAAAAATTTTATTAGAATAATAAAAAGTTAAAAGGTAAGCTAAATGCTAAATGGTTAGCATTGAGAAAGATTGTACATAATCACACATAACTTAAACATTAGGTATTAAATTATCTGTATGTTTTTAAAGCGTATACCAAAAGTGGAAATAAATTTACAAGCGCAGTCTTCTTGTAGCATGTAAACATTTTGATGTAAAAATGTTACACTGACACAATCTTTGGGTCAATATCTATTGGATTGTTCTGTTCTTAATTTTTTTTTTTTTTTGATAATCAGCAGGTTTGCTTAATGTGTGTAAAAAAGAAATTTATGAATGATGAAGATGATGTAAGAATGTTAGAAGATTATAGAAATTAGAAGAACTTTTTACCTTAAAGACAACATGAGGTATTTAATTAATGTCAATATTAAAAAAAAACAGATTGAATGGATTCATTCTTTTTTGTTTATTTTTAATGTAGTGAATTAAAGCATAAGTGCATGTGTGTGTTAATGTTATGTGTGTGTATATATGTTATGATGAGTTTATATATATATATATATATATATATATATATATATATATATATATATATATATATATATATATATATATATATATATATATATATATATATATATATATATATATATACACACATCTATGCAGAATAGTTAGAAGTAGTGGGCAATACAAATGTAATGTTTGTCATGCTATTAAAGCTACTAAATTGGAAAATTGACATCAAAATGATGTAGGAAGTTTTGGCCATCTTTTTTTTTTTTTACAGATGTGAGGAGTGTATTATGGTCCATTGGTTGTTAAAAGACGTATACAGTATCTATTGTGTAGGTAAGTGGGTATATCATTTATGTTCTAAAAAAACTTTTGGTGTGAAACAATACTCTAAAGTAGCCTGTAAGATGCCATGATTCCTAAAGGATCAAACTCCAGCAACGTCCTGCTGTGTGCAGGAGGCAGAAGCTCAATGAAATACTGGAAGAGGGCACGTAGCAGAAAGGCAGGGTCAGCATATCCTTCCTGTCACAGAGGAGCTGAAGTAAGTGCCCGCATGTCTAATACCAACCAGATATCCACACCATACAAACTCTAACCTGGATCTGGGCATTGACTATCGGTAAATAAGGTTGCTCTCCAGCTTATCTGTTGTGTAATGTTTGTGTGATGTGACACTGGTATTAATCACATTTTTTGGATGTAAAAAACAGGAAAAATGTTTTTACAATAACAAAAGTATGTCTTATGAATTACATATTTTATTTGCAATAATAATGTAAGCTCTTTAAAATAAAAAAGTGTTTCCACATAATGTTGTCCATAGTGGTCCAAGGAAGGAACAGTGGTAAACCTGTGACAGGTTTATGGGACAGCTTCAATCCATCAGAAAAGATTCAACTGAAATTGCTAATAAATTTAAAGCTGATACCAAATAAAAGTGTCCTATACATAGTTTGTAGCAGTTTGCTGCATATGAATTTGGAGTTAAAGGATCTGTAGCCAATATTACAGAACACCTTCAGGGGTCTAGTCGAGTCCCTGATTTATAAGGTCAGGGCTGGCAGCAAAATAGAGACCAACACAATTAGAACATCAGTTTTAAAACATTTTTTTTGCTCAGATTCTTGTTTAAATTGTTACAAAGCAGATGGCTTTAATTTTACTCTAATCTTTTAAAGGTAAAAATTTTCCAAGTGCTGATATTCAATGATTCAGCAGAGATGTGTGAAGTGACCAATTACACTAAATTGTACCATAGGAAGTCTCAGTGGGGTGTCTTTGAAGATCTTGAGCAAAATTAGGCATACAAATTTTTTTGATTGAATTGAGTGTTAGAGATTCCTGGTTCTGTAAGCTGTACACACCGAGCGGAAAGTCAGTAACAAAAACAAAGTTGAGTACACAACATTTTTATTCTTTACGGTAGAATACATTTTATGGTTGCTGACATTTGAATACTATGAATTTCGCATGTTTTCATTTGGGGGCCAATTCTGTGCTGAGCACAGACTGAAATCTGGAGTGTGGGGTTTTTTCTTTAACTAAACAGAAAAAGCTTTCTTCAGATACATGTTTAATTCTGTCCAAGTTTCACAGTGGTAAATAGCAGAAAGACGGAAAAAAAATACCTGTAAACAACAACAGCACAAATACTTTGTTTCTTTTTCTGTGTTCAGCATGACTTTGCCTCTGGCTAGCTACCCCATAACAGCTCGTCCTCTATTTCTACCAGTAAATTGAATCTATTTCCCTGTAATTGGAGTGAGTGGGTGTGCTGATCTTCCAGGTTGCCTGTATCTAGATTCAGAACTCGTGGTTTCTGTCTTATCTCTTGGTGAACACACCTGCAGCATTTCAGCACAGAACATGGAGTCATTTTAGTCCCGCTTGCTCCCATATGTATGACAGACATGGAAATGGAATACAAAGCAAATAAGCATCATACTGAGCCGAGACGTGGCACTGCAGCTCAGTGGTACTCTTGTCACAGCATGCATGGCATTCAAAGTCTCCCTTTTTTGCTCCATGTATATGACTTCCAGAATACACACGCCTTGAATACATTTGACATAAAAGCAGACAAAGGTTTATGCGAGGCTGAGTGCTGAGTCACAGTGCCAGACATTTGCGGCCATGATCTCTCAATTGATTATCTGTATGGCGTGATACCAGTGGAGGTCAGTGAGTTCGACAAGGACTGCTGGTGTTTAGGAAGAGAGTTTAATCTCATCTACAAGGAAGCACTGACCTAGCAGCCTTCTTATTTGCCCACAAAATCACCAAGGTCTATCAGTTGCAATATTCTAATGATGCTCGTCATTGTCTTACAAGTACATTAGGGATGTGCTGCCTGCCTATTTAGATTTTAAAAAGTCATCAGGAAATATTTATTTAATACTCTTTTGTGTGTTTTTTAAATTTGATAAGTAACTTGATTTAATTCAATGAGGCATCTGCAGTCTAAGTAACTGTGCACCTTTCAAAATGTTAATGCAAATTCCAGGAAGGCAGTTTGTATACATTGAAAAGAGTGTGTGTGTGTGTGTGTCTGAGAGAGAGAGAGAGAGAGAGAGCACCATCTCCCCTCTACTGAGCTGTATATACACAATACTAGCAGAGGTCCTGTTTTTGTATTTTGCAGTGGCCTTTAGTAACAAAGTCACTGCTCAGGGGCGTCATAGTTTAAACAGACAAATGAAATTGGGAAAAAAGTTGGAGTAGTACAGTTAGTTCTGGCAGTCCTTCAAATATAATGGGAATTAGAGCAGAACAGTTAGTTCCAGCAGCCTGGTGAATATAAAAGCTGCCACTCACATACAGTGGAGCAGCAAGATAGCGTGCCAGCAACCATCAATTGGCCAATGCTCATTTTAGTACCATGTGATATCATTTAGAGAGCCAAACAAGGGTTGAACAGGATTCATTATTTCAGCTACTAAAGAGTTTGATCAGACAGACTCTTATTTTCTTATTTTTATATTTCAATGACTTCCTCCTCTTTATTAATGCTTTGCAGGAGAGCTGATTGTTTCAGAGGGTGGTAGAGGAAGAAGCTTGGAGGGTGCTGTTTCTGTTTGGTAACACGATTTTGTATGACCCCTCCAAGGCATGAGTAAATGGTTTCTGTTCAGGAGGGAGCGTGTAGCAAAGCGCTCTTGGCCTGCCCCAGGCTCTCACTCTTTCAGTACCATTCATCATTTCCTTCCGCCTGGTGACACAATGAATCATATAACCAACAAATAGAGACAATGCACCACTGCTCATAGGAGCTCATGGGGTTAAACATTGGAAGAGTTGGTTAAAAAATAGAAAAAGCCAATTAAACAGCTCGAGTCAACATTAAAATGATCATAAATGTTTCGTATTGGTATACTCAGCTTTGTTTGGTGATCTTCACTCACAGCTTCACTTACGCTTAACACTGTCTTGGCTGATTTATTGAAAATAAGGAGTTTTAGGCTAAAACTGAACAAAGATACTCTGCCTATGTAATGTCTCCTTGTAAGGTAAGAATTAAATCCATTTTTATAACTAACTCCATTACAAGTTATTTGACAAGTATGACCATCATAGTGTGCTACTCAAGAATCCTACCTTTTTTTCTAAAGATTAATTTCAAAGATTAATTATATTAACTTACCAACCAGATTTCAGTGGCTATCAGTTTACATTTGAAGTTACATAAAAGCATGCACATTAAACATGTATACTTTATTTATTACACACAGGGTTAGGGTCAGAGCTAGCCCTGGCTAATGTGGTCCTCTAGAAAAGATATTTGCTGGTGCCACATTTGCATCATTCATGCATCAAATATTGTGTCTTAGATAAGTATATGTTACAATATACAACTAGGAAAAAAGCAGAGAGCAGTAAAATACAGCTAATAAAAGCACCTGAGTCTAGCATACCCTATAACATTTAAAACACAAACAGCAAAAGTGAATTACATTTAGCATTCCTCCACCAACACTAAACACCTTTGTTAAATGTAGATAAGAAAAGAGTATAAAAAAAAGAGTATAATTTAAGCTCATTCTGCTTTTGTTTATTTCGTTCTAGTTTAAATTAAATTAATGGTCATTTTAAACTATAATAAATTATTACAAATTTCAGAATAAGTGCATAGCTTTATATTTCACAAATAAATCAAACTGAGTTGATTGTCACATCATACTATATATGTTTGAAGGTACAAAACAAGATGGCTGTAATCTTAACAATGCAAAAAAAAAATCTCTTTTAAAGTGCTGGGTGTATCTATGTCTTTATGGATAAATGTGAAAAATGATTTAAACTATATCATTTTGTTGTTCTGGCAAAAACATACAATCCCTGAACTCTTGCCACGGTATGTTATGGGTGTATGATTATTTTGACCTTTTAGTTATCCTGTATTTGGTGTGCGACAATGTCAATGACGATGCCACTTTAATGTCATTTTTGCTTCTCAGCAAAATTTTTATTGTTGTTTAAAAATATTTTGCATTACAATGAATTTAGTGTCGTTTTTGGAAGAGAAAAATAGTGATGATTTGAGTCTTGCCTCTGGAGGATTTCAGACAAGGTAATGCCAGACAGAAAACAAGTGAGAAAAAAAAATATGGGTTAAGTGTATTAACAAAGAGCTGTGTCGTCAGCTCTTTCTTACTTGTATTCCTTACCCCAAAGCAGGTACGTCAAAATAAGAACATGAGAAGGGGGTGTTGATGTGCCAGAGGAAATATTAGAGCAAATATTAGGAAGTATTAGACTATGATGAAGTTATGACATGTGTTTTTGTTATATTTAGGAATTTTCGCCATGCCCATCGAGGGGAGAACGTTTTGGGCACTGGGCAGATACACGCAGGATGGGGCGCCAATCTATCGCTGGGCACACACTCACTCACACAGACACACAGATAAATGCACTCTATATCGGGTAATTTGGAGAAGTCAATTGACCTTGATCCATGTTTCTGGACTGTGGGAGGAACCCGGAGGAACCCAAATGGACACGGGGAGAACATGAAAACTCCACCTAGATTGGGATTCTAACCGGGAATCCCTAGTGCTGAGAGGCAAATGTGCTAACAACTAAGCCACCACGCCACCGTAGGAGTACATACATAGTCTTCATAAACATGGAATATGGATTGGTGACATTGCTAGCATTCACCTACAATGCTTATGTTCATTCTGGATATAATCATATCTTGTAGAAACATATTGCTAATATTTTAGTTGCCATGAGTTTGATGAGCTTTTTGCATTAAACTGCACAGTTTGTACATAGGTGTCCTACTATGTTGATGTGATGAGTTCCCAATAGAGTCTTGGTTCTACCAAGGTTCCTCCCTTTAAAAAATAACTACTTTTTTTCATATATATATATATATATATATATATATATATATATATATATATATGTATGTATATTCAAATGGCAATTTTAGTTTACAAAGTAAATTTTTATTTAAATAATAATCAATTAAGCTGATTGAAGTACATTAGTTTAAATATATGTGTGCATCAGTTTCTTGCTAAATGCAGTCCCATAACTAAATAATCATTAAATTGTAAATTATGTTTTTATGCCAATCTTACATAAAATTTGTATTATTGTTCTTTAAACTGAAGTAAACTCTGGTTTTACCTGTCGCACAGCTATCCTTCACTGAGTGCATGGTCAGCTCAGGAAGATAGTTATGTCTCTTGTTGCGTTCCAGTTATTGAGATGGAGGTGCATTAAGCAAGGCGCATTGGGAGTAAACTGTGCTGAGGTCAGTAAGGGCTCCTGTTTAAGTGATGTGATGTGGGACCTGCTGATTCACAGAGGGTGCGTTAGTGCCCAGCCCTGGAGGGACGCCACAGCCCAAGGTCAAGTTCCATGACACCCTATTGAGGACAGACCAGTCTTTAAATATCCCTGTCTTCCTACCCATGATTTTTATCATTATTCTTCTAACACTACACATTCAAATACAACCAACAGGTCATATTTATACAATATCTATAAATCTCAATCAGACCGAAAATTGTTTCTTTATTTATGTTAATATACAAATATGATTTTTCATAAATGCCCAGCGATAGATTGGCGCCCTGTCCTGAGTATATATGCCAGCGCCCGAGACGTTCTCCGCTGGATGGGCATAGGGAACCCCTCCGCAACCCTAATAGAGGATGAAGCGGAAGATGATGGATGGATGGATGGATACCATTATTATTAAAATTTCAATATTATAATTTTGTTCATGCAGTTTGCATTTAATGTGAAGCTGAAGTGTGTAGTGAATGCCTGTTCATTACATTCCATTTACATTTAGTCATTTAGCAGACGCTTTTATCCAAAGCGACTTACAAATGAGAACACCACAAGTTAGAAGCTATAAAGAAAACCAACTACACTGTAAATTCATCAAAGCTGAATGTTATTCGATGCCGCGGCACACGCCCCTACCCCCCCCCTTTTTTTTTTTTTACAACAGGTATTTGTTAAAGAGATGTGTCTTCAGTAATTTTTTAAAACTGTTCAGTGATTCTGCCTTACGGACAGATTTGGGAAGAGCATTCCACATGTTCATATGCCTATAGTTCATTTTTCTCTTATAAGCTTCTGTCTTTTTTAGGATACAGGCTAAATATAAAATTAAATACTGTGAAGGACAAATATAAATGCCAAAGACAATTAAAAAGTAAAAAAAAATGCTTTATACTGTACATGCCATGACAAAATGTTTTGTTTAGTTCTTGATTTCAATTGTGATTCATCTGGGGGAAACAGTATTGTTGGATTATTTGGCAGTAAGAACAGAAGGCGCAGATTGTTATGAGATTACTGAAGATCACAAAATATATTATTCATTTTTTTTAATACATATTGCCTAGCTAGTTTTTAATTGCTTAATTGTATTGAAATTAAATTTTTGGTCGACTTGTGGACAATTTTACCTGACATAAATCATTTCTTATGTCTACTGTGTACAGTGTATAGTCATATTTTTTAAATTGTATTTTTTTACACGTACTTTACTCCTGTTGTTAGTTGATGGATATAAAAAGCAAAAATAAGATCACATAAGCATTATGATGTTCAAAACTAAACAGCTAGGTAAAAGTGGCATTCTTATGCTACATTGTCATTTCTATTTTTGCAGTATTTATTTTGATTGTTGTTGTTTGTACTGTAAAAATGCAGCGCTGACTTTTGTCATTTGAATATTTGTAATAACAGGAACACTTATGTGGGATAAAAAAATAAAGTGTGCAATTTCACTTTTGAAAGTAGAATCATAGCAACAGAAAAGAGCAGAATTTTTTGTCTTTTTCATTTTGTTTGTGTGTTGCTTTGTGTATGGTTGTTTGCATGCATGCATTTGTGTGTGTGTGTGTGTGTGCTTATTTCACACAATCTAACCAAGCAGTTATTGTTTTGTACTGCTCCAAGGCCCTGTTTTCTATTAGATCATGTTGATGCCACTCTGCTATAGTACTGGACTGGTGAATTGACACAGCTTCATCAGTTTCCTGATACTAAAGGTGGTTGTAATCTGTCTACTCAAAAAATAAACCCTTACTGATTCTTTTATGTTATGCATCTTTAACCTACCCCTTTATCCTTGTGTAAAAATATGTATTTCTCTCTTGCTTTTATCGTTTATCTCCTTCGCTATCATCACTTATATCTGTTCTGTTTAACCTCCGGTCCTTTCTCATACCTTTCTCATCTTATTTCTCAATCTCATCGGGTTTCTGTTCTCTTTTTTACTATTGTATATAAAACACTCATTGCTATCACCCGTCTCATCCCTTTCTTATCTTGTCACTGTTTTGTCCTCATCTCCTCTTACTTAGCTTCAGTTTTTTTTTTCTTTGGCTACATAGATTTTTTTCTCACTCTGAAGGAGTAAAGAAGCAGAGTGTGACTGCTGTCTCTTCAATGCCAGTCTGAAGACATAGAGCCATTATTACATTCACAACACAAGCAATGAAGCATCCAATTTAAAAGAAGGGTATGTGAGTGTTTATACCACACAATAAATAATAGTCAGGCTTACCACTCTGGGCACTTTCACACATGCACACATGCACACACATACGCATACATACATACATACACACACACACACACACACACACACACACACACACACACACACACACACACACACACACACACACACACACACACACACACACACACACACACATATATATATATATATATATATATATATATATATATATATATATATATATATATATAGTGGATTTGTGTTGTGTGCTTTACTGCTCATTGTTGAGGCATACAACTTCTGTCTGTTGCTCTACTTCTTTCACTTTTCTTCTGTCCCTCTGCACATCACTCCTTCACTGCTCCCTATGTTTTACCAGTTTCCTAACTCTGTTTGGCCTCTGCTTGCCTTTTTCTCTGAGGTTTCTCCTAGTCTCTCTTTCTCTCGCTTTGCCTGTACCTGTATAGCCGAGGAGTCTTAGATAGCTCTATCTCTTTTTACACCAACCTATCAGCTCCCACTGTTACCCAGGCAACGCACCATTGTCATGGCAACCCCAGTGGGTTGAAGGAGGGGGGATGAAGAGAGAGAGAGAGAGAGAAAACAGGACTGAAGAGCAAGGAAAAATTAGAAAGTCAGTGAGAGAGAAAGCGTACGCGAGAGTCACCCATCTTTTCTCATTAAGCGATAAAGAAGTCTCTGTGCTTCTAATCTTTGTTCCACTGCAGCTTTATCAGTGCCGCATATCGGCCTGTCTTCCTCTCAGAGTAAATAATACAGGCCCAGTCCATTTGGTACCGTAATGGCTGCCATTTATTAATAGTGATGCCAGTATTAAATTGGCTTCTATGGTTGCTTGTGTTGCTTTTTTTTTGCTGTCAACCCCTTCAACCCCCCACCCCCCACTGTGCTGTTGCAATGTGAGAGTAAGGGAAACACAGGGAGGAAACCCACTCTCACCTTTGCTTAAGGTTCTTTTATGTTGTTTCCACTCTCTCTCACTCCCGATAAACAGCATGTTGAGGGTTCCAGGCAGCCAGTAACAAGTGAGACGTGATGCAGGTCAGCGAAGCTGTTTAACCCCATTACTGGCCAGTGTGAGCGTGAATACAACCAGCCTGATTCAGCAGGCAGGTCAGTGCCTCCCTAGGGAAAGGTATACACACACACCAACACACCCACAGAATGAAAGTGAGAGAAAATGACTAATATATTTGATCTGCAGATGGGAATGTATTGCATGTTGTATGTAACACTCTGTCCATGCAGCCATGTATGCACTTACATACACACAGAAGAAGAGAGGGAATAAAGTGTAAGCCTGGCATGGAAAATCAATGTCAGATCAATTTTCCTTACTTCCCACAGCAGAGGTAGCAGACATAGCTCAGCGACTCTCTTTCTCTCATCACGTCTTCTCTCTTTCAGTCTCACTCTCCTCACTCTCTATCTCTCTGGCAAGCCTTCCATATGTAGGCCCTGTATGTTGAAATAGTGCCCTGATAGGAACACATTAAATAGACTTCCGAGCCGTGTGCCCAGCTCGTAACAGACTAAAAACAGACCAAAACAGATAAGCCATTACAAAGACTCATAGCTACACTCAGCAAAAAACTCTCTTTAGTGCCTGGTCCTATGTCCAGTGACATACAAAATACAGGAAATCACCACTGTCAGCTGTGAATGTTCTAGATAATACTACATGTTACATTTTCTTTATGTAAAGTATCATTTAATGCTGTACTCGAGTCTACCATAAATCACTTTAGCTTTTAATGAGTCACCAGCCAGTAGAAAAAAAAGATGTTCTTATTACACATTTATTTGTTACACTCACATATGTCAGAGAAAATAAAATGGAGTATTAATCTGTTGTATTTTCCTCTTTTTTTTAACCCAATCTGCCATTCAGGTTAGGAATTATGTTCAGATTGTTTTGTGTTTGTCAACCTGTTTTCTTCCTGTTCTTATTAAGTTACTTTGCTAGTTTTATGAGTAAAGTAAGTGTTGATCTGAAGGAATGTGAAAAAAACACAGTACATTGTGTAACAACACTGGGACAGGGAAAACAATTTAATGAGTCATTAATGGGCTCCAGATAAAGAGTGAGCATTTTATCTGACTGAATGTGTGACAAGGCAATTAAATCTTATCTGATTTATATATTTTTTCAGTTCATTTAAGGCAGGGTTTGTATGGTGCTAGTTTTATTTCATAAATATTATTATATTTCTTTGACTGACATAGAGTTCAAGGTGTAATGCAGTGTGAAATGTGGTATGTTCTCCCTGTCTGGAGTGTACTTTTAATTCCTTGAAAGGTCTTAAAAAGGCTAATCCTATTTTTTTATTCATTCATTTGTAAGCCACTTTTCCTGATTAGGATGTGCAAATTAATGAGTGTGTGATGTCCTGTGGTGGATTGACTTCATGCTAAGGACGTGCTCTCATTTTCTTGAAGAGTATTGTCAGAGTATAAACATGTAAACCATACAGACCAGCAGAAACCAGAAGATATAATCAGAAAGAGCCTAATTATTTATTTTATCTTACACTGACTTTCCATTTACTCAGTACATAGCCTTGGCATTTGGAATATCTGATGTTATTGTCTGATTTCACAGTGTGCAAAGTTAATTAAATTCACACATTCTTCTTATTTGATATGTTAAAACAGGTTGGCTTGAAGGACAGCAGGATTCATTTGGTTGCTTACTGTGCTGCTACATGGTGGATAAAAGGACATTGATGGGTTATTCTGTTTTCATGGTTACATTTAAGCAGACTATAAACTTTTCACTATGGCTACAGATCCTTTAGGGGTGCTGTAATGAACTATTGAACTGTATGGTCACTGAGTCAGGCTCTGGAAAAACAGGGAAGAATTTGGGCCAGGCGACAGAACACGAACAACTTGAGCAACATGTTTTATAACCTCTGAATTAATACACCTTCACAGTCTTACATCGCCACGTGGTAAGAACTGCAACAAAATGTACACAGAATCCGATTTTTAAGGATCAGGTTGTCCAGGCGAACATGCTTCTTGTCAGTGGGGCAAGAGGCAGAGGCATTATCCCAAGCAGTGCACCATGGAGGCATGCAGGAGAAGGGCATGGTGTGTTTGGAGAACAAGAGTGGATGAAAGGCTTTGGAGGTCAAGCGCAATGTTCATGCCGGCGCTACACTGCGCCAGCTTATGGTGATCCACAGACCGTGAAAAAACAAGCTAGAGTGGAATAAAGGGAAGAGGAGGAGGAGCGGGCAGAAGGGAGCTAGCAATCCCCGGCAGGGTTAATTTCATGGGGGCTTCTGTGGCATGCTGGCTTCCAGTTTTCACTGCTTTTGATGTGCCTGTCATAAAAGAGAAGAAAAGGCAGCTTTGGGGAAATGTAATTATGCCTTACATGCACAAGGTGTAATGCAAAAAATGCATCTGGACTATCCTGGACACCTTTACACCTTTCATATACACACACTTTCACATGCACTCATCAGCCGGTCTGCCCTCCATCTCTGCTCAACATTTTACTTACCAAACTATGCTTTGAAATGTACGTCCAATTTCAGGTCATTTGCATCAATTTCCTTCATTTCCTTATTTTTCCATTTTCCAGCACTGATAAAACACTAAGGCTTCTCGTCTGCTGTTCCAAACAGACAGTTAATTTGAATGAATTAGGCACACTGATTTAATTAACCTTTTTGAATTGGTTTGTAGGCAGTGTAGCGGGAGGATTTTACATCCTGTTTGCGTCTGATACAACAGCCAGGACATCAGTCAGGCTTGGAGGGTCACACTGTTGACGTTGACATGTGTGGCCAGACAATGTGTGCTCCTTCATTTGTTAAAGGCAAAATATAACAAGCTACTGCTACTTTCAGGTTATACTGTTGTAATGTATTCTATAGATCTGTGTTCATTATACCACCTGTGGTGCCTGGAAAAGAGCCAGCACAATTATTGTGCATAATGTGTGAACAGTTGGCAAAAAACATGGAATCAAAGTGCATTTGCCTAAAAAAACCAACCCACATACTGTTATACATCATTGTTTTCACATCAAAAACACATTACTGTTAGTAGCTTAAGCTGTTAACACAAACATTCTTCCTAAATCTGGAAGCAGTCGGTTAAGCTTTCACTATTAAAAATTCTGCCAACCTTCACTTGATAATAAGGATGGTTCATCGCACCTATAAACAGCGCCAAACCTTAAGCTTAATTCAAAACATGTAAGACCTTGAGGAACCCTAGTTTGCCATGAGATCTAAATGAAAGAACCTATCCTTTTTCATGACTGGGACACCCCACCATCCTATCCAGCTATAACATTGAGTCATTTACAGTGAAGAATGGCCTTTATACCCCCATATTCATCGGGCCATGCATCTTCAACCTTCTTCCACAACATCATGTCTGCGTACTGATGATCTATTTCAATGCCATCAACTGCACATTACTTGAAAACTCATGATGCATGGGTGTTCTTTGGCTAATCTATGACATATTTATCACATGTGTACATATTTTACAACCCCCGTACTCTTGAAGACACACAGCCAGTCAAGTTGATTGATTTTAACCTGCTTCATTAATTGAAGCTTCTGGTGGGGTGTTGGGTGCTGCTGTTTTTGGCCTGTGTCGATTGTTAAAACTGAAAATGCCACAGTGTTCCATGTGCTGGGCCTGAGCAGCAGGGCTCCACCGAGAGCACAAAGTGTCTAATGGGCCTTATTGATCGTCGAACGAGTCAAGTGATGGATGGCAAAATAAAAGTCTGCCCCCCCTTTCTCTTCCTACTTCTCTCTGCTAACCTCTGATCAGCTTGAACGAATGTCCACCATGACACCAGCTGCAGCTGCCTCCCCCTTACCCCTTTAGCCATCCATCAGCTTATCCAGCCCCCAACCAAAGTAAATGGTCTAAAGTCTTCTAATTGGCAAACTGCATATCAATATGCATAGATCACATCGCTAAATGCTCAAAAAGACATTTAATAAAGGCCCAGTACTTTCCAAGACTTAGACTTCTTACTCCATAAAGAGCAGAAGGCATAGAAAGCTACAGACTGTACAGCACTTGATATAACTGTTCCATCATGTATCTGAACAAGCAGCGGGCTCAAAGTTTTACCATCATTTCTAGGTGTAGTATGTTCAAGTTCAAGTTATTTATTTATATAGCGCTTTTTACAACAGTACATTGTCACAAAGCAGCTTTACAGAATGAAAAGCCTTTAAACCCCCAAAGAGCAAGCCGAAGCGACAGTGGCAAGAAAAAACTCCCTTTTATGTTGTTATTCAAGGAAGAAACCTTGGGAGGACCAAGACTCAGTGGGGGACTCATCCTCCTTGAGCGGCCAGGCAGCAACAACAATGTAGGACAGCCATGTACCCCCCCCCCCCCCCCCCCCCCCCCCCCCCCCCCCCCCCCCCCCCCCCCCCCCCCCCCCCCCCCCCCCCCCCCCCCCCCCCCCCCCCCCCCCCCCCCCCCGAAAACTATAAGTGAGTCCATTAAGGGGGCGTCCTGCAGGACCGCCAGTCCAATTAATGTGTGTGTGTGTGTGTGTGTGTGTATATATATATATATATATATATATATATATATAATGATCTCTGCTGGTTGATGCCCAAATTATGATAAAATGTAAACAAGGTCCTTTATTCAATGCTTAATAATAATGAGGAAAAAGCACCCAAACCTTTGAAACAGACTGAAGCATGAGGTAGTGAGAAATAGAAGGGAGGAGAAAATATTGCATCGTAATTCGTAATTGAGATGATGGCTGGAACCATCTGCAAAACCCATTATGTTTGTTGTTGTGGAATCAGGCTTAATATTATCAGTTGAGGGAATATAGCCAATTATAAATATTGATTTCTTTCACTCTCCGTTTTCATTCACTCTGCACCTTTCTCACCTTCTTTTTCTTGTTCTTATACCCATGTTCAACCTATTTCTCTTTTGAAAAGCAACTTAACAGAAGGGTAATCATAAACACATTCATGTGTGCACTCACTTTGTGTCTTAACCTAATCAGTCATTCTGTTTCCTGTATTCTCTGCCACACAGGTTAGCCTTGTCCTGCCTCATCTTGACACCTGCGTACCCACAAAAGCTCTCGCGCACACCAGGCCCTTCATGCAAACCTAATATTCTCTGATCACGGACAGCAGGTTTGTCAGTTTATCCTTGTTCACCCCAAGCTCATTTGACATTAAGTTTCTCAGGTTTCATGTTAATGAGGGATCCTGTTCCTGCTTAATAGTCGCTTATGCTGAGGCCTGTGCCAAAAATCAATTTTCCTTTCGCACTGAGAATGTCTGCCATCGTCTCTCAGGGACCAGTGGACACCGTGGTGTCACTCGGAAAAAATATCTATTATAGTGTGAGGTGAGTGTACCAGAGATGGAGATATGAGTGAAGAAAAAATAGAGAAATGAAAGCAAGGATAAAGAGAAAAAGACAAAGCCACATGAGGTATTTGTCACAAAGAAAGTGAGAAAGCACTGCAGAACAGTACATTACGAAAAAGGAAAAAAAAAACAAGAAAATGAGCCTGGCATACAAGTAAACAAATTAGATTATGAGAAATGTATGTAAAATGTATGTGAAACGCATGTAAAGAGAGGTCAAAATGACTAACAAAGAACACTAACATATAAACACTAACATAATATGTGCAGATAGTGAAAGAGAAAAAAAAGCCTCAAGACATTAATCAAGATAAAAGGAAGAAGACTTATACATGATAAAACCTATCGGGCTCAGGAGACTTAATGGCAAAAGCATGGTGTCCACAACAAGGCCGGATAGCAGTAGCCATTAAATATTTATTTCCTCCTCTTGAGATTCTCATAATCTGCGTCATCATGTTGACACAGCCAATCACTACTCCGACCATGGCCAGAGGACACAGAGGAGAGAAAAGCCATGCTGAGACCTTTCTCTGAATGGGCTTATATTTTTTTTTTCCAATTTGGTGGGCAAAAGTTCAAAAAGCTTTAGCAAAAGGTTATTTGTGGTGGTCACTCTGATGACATCTCAATGTGCAGTAATAGCTTTGAAAAGCATTTGTGATGGTATTCAAATAAGAGTGAATGAAACTATGGCAAAAAATAGAATTCTGATTTTGTTTTTGTTTAGACTAAGAACTTTGGAACAAAGCTGAACAATAACAATGTGTCATATTTGGTTAGACTTGCTTCCAGCTCAGCCTGAGCAGTTATCACTTTATCTTGTGTGAGCTAGTGAAAAGTACAGCAGGACTGATGTTTTTCTGAATGTTCTGAATTTAAACGAAGCACTTGTGGGATTTAATAACAGACCATTGTAAACTGATTTTGCCATGTACTACTCAATCACTGTGTTGGCAGTTGCCTTTTACTACAACATAAAACTCAAAAGCATGCCTTCCTAGTTCCATTGCAATTGCTAGCAGAACCTTGTATTTATTTATTTAACAGTGCCTTTGGGTAGTCATGCTTCTAATCACTTTGCTGTTGCTTCAGCGTTACTTTTATTTTCATCTAATCATGTTCTATTTTTCAAGGTAGAATTTTTTTTACAATGTAAAGTTAATTAATAAGTACTAGGATAAAAGTCTATAGGACTTTTGTGATTGACTGATGACTTTTGTCCCTCATACACTGCTGTGCTTTCTGCCTAAAACACTTATGTGCAATGATTTGATCACAAAGCTACAGTTTCACAACCATTTTTAGGGGAACACAAATTTTTAATAGGAAGACCTTGCTTGTATTTTTTTCAAGAGAAGTACATGGCTATTAAACAAAAATAACTTGTGAAGTTAATGGCATATTAGTAGCAGATTTTGATAATTGCATTTGAATTACATGGTACATTTATGTATCCCCTAGACCTTGCGGTAAATTTGTACTTTTTTGAGAGCCTAAAAGTTCTTTTCTGTTCCTTAGCAAGTGTAGTACCACTGTTTGATTAATATCAGACCTGCAGAAAGTAACATAGCAAGCAGTGTATGTGAATTTAAATTTGTGCTTTCCAACATCACTTCACTAAGTCCAGTTAAGCAATTATACTTTCACTGCTGATGGAGTCTACTGGTGTTCAACTCCGCTCTAATGGAAATGTAATGGAGCAGATGAGTGAGAGCTCATCAACAGATGCCTTTGTGCCTGAGGTATACGTTTAAGTCCAAATTGGTCTTGCACAGTATTTTTATGGGTATTCCTAATGTGCTAGCCCCGAATGGCAAGTTGATAATGATGACTTAATAACTTTGCAAGTATGAAATTACTGTGCAGTCATCAGTTATTAGATCACAAATCATGCTATGCCTGTCATCTGATATGGCACATGTCCAGGCAAAAATGTGGAGCATGGAACATCAATCTGATTATCTTTTCCTCCACCTAATTAGTCAAACCAGATATGGTGTAAAATCATTTTCTGCACAGTTTTTTCATTTTGCTTCTCCTATTCTTCTACTGGCATGCAGAATTACCATCAACATCCCACCTAGACCCCAGAATTATAGTGCTAATGAAATGTCATCCTCTGTGCACTGCCCTTTTCCTTTTCCCATGCAAAAGATGCAGAAAAAGGTTGTGTGGCTCCTCTAAGCTGTAAGGTAGTCTCCAGCAGCATAAACAAGTTTTTTTCAGACCTGAATCTGAAGTCCTGAAGTATTACCCCAGCCGGTATGTGAACCTCTGGCTGAATTAAAAGTTTTCACAGTGTGTCCGCTGTTGCGGCCCACTTTAGACTTGATGCACTGCTTTGTACCCTTTCTTGTGTGCTCCAGCAACACACCTTTATTTGGCATGTTTTATGCTTTTCTATAGGCCTGTGCTCACTCTTACATTTATTAGAAATGTTCAAAAATGTGCTTCCACCCAGCTTTTTACAGCATAGGCAGTTTATTTGTGTTATTAATGGAAAAAAGGCATTGTACACTTTGCACATTTGAATCATTTCCGACTTACAACTATGTATTCTTTAGTGATGTAACTTTTTAAAATGTGAGTTATAAATATTTAATAATAGTTTTCTCATGAATATTTTTAAAGTTATTTAACAGCAACTATTTTAACAAACTATTTTAATTATAATTGGGCAATATAACACAATAGCTGATAGACACATGGGAACACATGCATGTTTGTATGGCAGAATTTGTCTGATTTTTTCAGTCCAAACTTTCCTAATTTTAGTTTTTTATAGCAAGTTCAATTTATTACAATTACATTATTATGGATCTTTTAATTAATAAAATTAATCAATATCTGGAACTATTTTAAATCTGAATTTGGTATGCATCGTCCACTAAGCTGAACCATACGCTGGGGTACATCGGCTTTAGCCATTTATCCATTTGCAGCAACAACCGAGCAAAGATCTAAAAGTTCAGTTTTTTATTTACTGTCAAAAAGGTTAAGTCTGCTTTTCCTTATGCATGCTGGCATTTGAATGCTTCCTCTAATCCTTGACCATCTGCATCATCTTTGCACGCAGCACACAGAGCTGCAAGGAAATAAACCCACTGGAACGCTCATTTGTAAAGATGTCCATCTGCCTTCATTACAAACTGAAACTGGTTTGATTAAGGTGTCCTGAACCAATTTAATGTATAATATTAAATAATTGCAGTCTCATAAAAAAGGTGTTTAGTAAGATGGATTACATACAACAATCTATGATTTTCTTGTTCATTCAAAACTTTAATGACTACCAGAAGTACAATAGAAAAAAGGTCTAAATTACACAAACCATTATCATTAACAGTAAATTAAAACTAAACAAATAAAAAGTTGGGATAGAGGCATGTTTACCACTGAATTTAACATCAGTTCCAATTAATTCCACTTTTAAAATTATTTTGGAACAAATGCTAATTTGGAGTTTTTACTCCTTTGTTCTTAATACTAGACTTAAGCTGCTTGTAATGCCCTATACATTTTCACATCAGGAGACAGAACGGAACTGCAGCCTGGCCAATCAAGCACACTCCAAGTTACTTTGAAGTCACACTGTAATATATAGATTGAGGCATGGCATTGTCCTGCTACAACAATGATAAACTTGAAAGGAAAGATCATTAATCTTTTGCATCAATTAATATTAGGAAACATTTACTACTTTGTAGACTGTTAAATTTATATCTCTATAATGTGAAATCTAAAATAGAAATAATGTTTTTTAAACCATGCTACAGGAGGTCTTTCATTAAGATACTCTGTTCCATCTGGCACCTAATGTGAACAAGGAATTTTGTTTTTCGCATTATCATTGCAACTTGATGACATGCCTCATATGTATGATGAAAGCTGTGGTATGCAGGTCATTCAAACATACTCGTTCAATGAACTGTGAAGGCGTTTAAAAATGCAACCTTGCAAACACGGTGAATATACGTGCCCCAAGTTCAGTCTGCTAGTGATTTGTTGCACTTTGCTTTCAAATAGATATTATTTGTTTAGGCTTTATATTTATATACCAGAACATAAGAATACAATTTTGAATTTTGAATACAATACAGTATGTTTAGGTTGCTGGTGTGCTGTATTTCATGTGTAACAGAATCACATTATAAAGATGACACATCTGAAAAAAGTTAGATTCATAAAAGTAAAGAGGGTGTGCTAATCCATCAAAAATGCTCCATGCTAAATTCCGATCATGTTATTTTGTTGTGTAGCACTGTTTCATATAAACACAGTCATGATATTCATATAATTTTTTATGTAAAAGGTTTTAGTTTATTTTTAAAGATATTAAAAACATAGTCATGGCAGCTGTACTTCATATGTTTACAACTGTTACACTACAGATACTTTGATTTTGATGTTTCATGTATCACATCAGCATCACTATGAGACAGACAGTTATTTACCCTCAATTCAAACTGAAGTAAAACAAGCCAATCTTGATTAAGAGGAAAGACATGAGTCAGAATTTGTGGCAATATTAATTTGTGAAATTCCTAAATTTCTCAAAAGATCACACTGGGAAATATTCTTTTGAAATATAATTTCTTTAGATATTATTGTCAGAAAAAGTTTGGCACAAGAGGTTGCTAATTCAACACAGTTTATGTTCAGTTATGAAGCTCACACCTAAAACCAATATGTTGGAACATTTTAACATATAAAATATTGGATGGCACGGTGGCTTAGTGGTTAGCATGTTCACCAGTGCTGGGGATCCAGGTTCTAATCCTGATCTGGGTCGGGTTTCCATGTTCTCTCCTTCAAATTGCCCCTATGTAGTGAGTGTGCCCAGCGCCCAAACGTTGTCTCCTGGATTGGCATAAGGAATGCCCTGCAACCCTAGTAGAGGACACATTTTCTTGTACAGTTATGAGGATAAGAAACGGTTTATTTAAATTTGGAAAAGATTTCGGTTTTTATAATTTTATAATCTATATAATTTTATATTTATATAATTTAAAAAATTATTTGTGTTTGCTCCATGTTTCATTTTAACATGCACCTTGTTTGCATGTTTGCTTTCCAAGTGTTCCTTGTGCAGTTCTTCTTAGAACACGTTCCTAGAAGAACATGAAGCAACCCAACCTGTCCCTACAACATGCATAGAACTCACAGCTGGCATTTTCTGCATGATGATGTGACTATATTTGCTTTTTTTTACGGAAGAATAAGTAACTGGAGACAAGAGTGTGAAACAAACCATGTGGTGACCTTGGCATGCTGTCCTCCACATAACTTCTATTCTTTTCACACCTGTCTCCTTCATCCCTTCCAAACAGTATTGTTTTTTCAGTGGGGAATGAAAGACATTTTTTGCAGTTTCTGATTCACTGCTAAAGGATTCTACTTTGGAAGACCTTGATGGTATTCAAGAGCAGTCGAACTCCACATCTTTTCACACGTTTGAAAAGAGAAACAAATCTATGTAACACAGAACAACCTTGGGCCGATGAAGAGCTCTATGCCTTGTAGATAAAGAGGTTCCAATTGTAAGCTTTTTATTTAACCTTTGCCATTCAGAATGACATACTGCAATGGACTAAAGAAATATTTCAAGAGCCAGAGGAAACACAAATAATACAAAGCAGGAGAATGACTATAAAATATTGGCATTTGACAGATATTATTTAGAGAAAAATCAAATATATATTTAGCCCACTAGGATAAATTATGATTACCAGCTATGTAAATAACATTTTGTAAAACATTATCTTTCACTAAGTAGATTTAATTTATACTTCATTTAATCATTTATATGTGCAACAGTTAAAATGTATTTTCAAAACTGAATCTTATTACAATAATTTCACTGTCACATATCAACTTGATAAAACTTTCCCTCGCTATGCATGCTCGATTAGGTTCGATCGTGTGCAACACAACAGTGCCATCTACTCTTCAAACCAGTAACCACACGTGCTTCTTTCACTAAAGCAACATATGTACAAAATGATTCACAGGAATCGTATCTCTATAATTTGACAAAAGTTTAAGATATTCAGTTATGATGATTATGATAAGATTTTTATCTGGTCATTAAAAAAACATTGTACTTCTATATTTTAATTAAATAATTTTGCATGTGGCGGCACGGTGGCTTAGTGGTTAGCACGTTCGCCTCTCAGCGCTAGGGATTCCCGGTTCGAATCCCCATCTGGGTGGAGTTTCCATGTTCTCCCCGTGTCTGCGTGGGTTTCCTCCGGGTTCTCCGGTTTCCTCCCATAGTCCAAAAACATGGATCAAGTTAATTGAATTCTCAAAAATTGCCCCGTTTAGAGTGTGTCTGTGTGAGTGAGTGTGTGCCCAGCGATGGATTGGCGCCCTGTCCTGGGTCTATCTGCCCAGCGCCCGAGATGTTCTCCCCTGGATGGGCATGGGGAACCCCACCGCGACCCTAATAGAGGATAAGCCAGAGATAATGAATGAATGAATTTTGCATGTGCTACTGTCTTTGTAAAACAAGTATTGAATATAATGAATTACTGTTTTTGAAGTCTGCCTTTCAGTGCTGGGGATTCCACGTTTGAATCCCAATCTTAAATTTCCATGTACTCCCCATTTTTACTACATGTTCTCTGGTTTCCTCCTACAGTCCAAAAACGTGTGTGTGTGTGTGTGTGTGTGTGTATATGAGACCAGCAAAGAATTGGTGCTGGGTGAATCTGCCCCACTCCCAAAACATTTTACTCTGGATGGGCATTGGAAAGCCCCATGGCCCTAGTATATGATTGAAGGGAACATTCTTAAATGAGATTAAAAATAAATAAGTAAATAAATAATTAACATTATGATGATCAAGTTCACTAGATTTATCCTTAAAAGCACAAAAATCTGTGACACTTGCCATTTTAATAGTTTATTTTATTGGATTTAGTTAAAACTCAAATAACAAATTTGAATTATTACATATCCAATGCAATTGTAGAGTTATTTTGTTTATAAGTCCACATTATATTCTTCTATTTTAAATGCAGTGCAGACATAGTTATCTACAATCACAATAAAATTTTGCATACAAGTTAGTCACTTCAGATAACCTAGAATTATGTTTCTGGATTGTGGGAGGAAGAAAAAGCCTCTGTGGGAGAACATTCAAATTGGTTGACCTGATGTTAAATTTAATTAGCCAGAGTCACTGAACAGAGGTGATTCACAAAGATACTGCTTAACCAGAGAAAATATCACAAAACAATTTAATGTCCAACATTTTCTTATTTGGGTACAGTCTTTTTCTACAGTTGATTTATTTGTAAAAGTATTTCAATTTATATGGTTTTGCTGTCATTTCTTTTTATAACATATCTGCAGGCACTATGCATTTAGCATAAGAAAGCCATATTGCATTTTTGGAGTAAATGGCCCCATGGGGAATGTCTTTAGAATGACTGATAGGAGAGAGTTAAACACAACCAAGCAATACATAACCTTCAGTTATTTGAAATGCTTCATTTTCAGGCATATAATACACTTGCTAAGATTACAATGTTTTAACAATGTTTTCCTTATATTCACTAACTATGTCGGTGTAGTTTTAACAGCAAGGACAAGAAACAGTTGAACACATTTTGATCGCTGTGCTCAGGTTTGCAGGTAAACATAAGGACATAATTTGTTGCCATAGTTTGTGTTTTTTTTTTATTTATAAACTTTCATCATTATAGGCTACCAACTCATCATTCTTTGCCCTCTGTAGATATCTGGGGAAATTTGCCCTTGATTAGCAATGTTTTCTCACCCACAATAAACACGTGTTGAAATACATCTGAACTCACACATACGTAACTTTCTTAGACAAGTTAACCATCTCTTGCATAACATTATTAAATTAAAGCATTACTAATTTAATAGTTTTTATTTATACAGACCAACTATTGTGATTTTATTAGCATAAGAATATTTTATTAAGCTATTTTGATTTTCTTATGCAGAGGTGCACATATCGTAATGATTGTTGCCACAAAAATTAAAAAAGAAGGGAGGGGTATTGCCATCAAGATTTAAGCATAAAAGAAGGATTGACCAAAAGTTTAGTATTTGAAAGAATGTATATGTCATGGTTCACAATTTGATCATAATTATGCCAAAATAGATAACAGTCTTTTAAATCAGGTTGAAGACAGTGTTTGTTTAGTGCATGATTGCTAAGACGTGAGATACTTCAACATCTAGTGTTCATAATATCATAACACGTTAAAGTAAAGTAAAGAAAAATCATGGGTGTGAGAAGTTCGAGAATAACTGCTGAATGGGACAGTCATGGGCTTATGGTTAAGGAAGCAACCTTGAGACCTGATGGTCGCCCATTCAATTCTTGGTTCTACCAAACACTATGCCTGAAGTGTCCTTGGACAAAGCACCTAACCCCAATTGCCCCCAGGTGCCATTGGTGAGGTGTGCTGATTTCACTCAACGTGTGTATATGTTAATGCGGAGGACACACACATCCATCCATCCATTATCTTCCACTTTGTCTTCTATTAGCGTCGTGGGGGGGTCCCCATGCCCACCCAGGGGAGAATGTCTCAGGCGCCGGGCAGATACACCCAGGACAGGGCGCCAATCTGTCGCTGGGCACACACTCACTCACACAGACATGCACACAAACACACTTTATGTGGGGCAATTTGGAAAATTAACCTTGATCCATGTTTTTGGACTGTGGGAGGAAACTGGAGAACCCGGAGGAAACCCACGTGAGCACAGGGAAAACATGGAACACCCAGATTGGGATTCGAACCGGGAATCCCTAGCGCTGAGAGGCGAACGTGCTAACCACTAAGACACACACAATGTATAGAATTTATGCATATGCTTATCGAAAAATGACAACCAAGTCGCGTCACCAAGTAATTAGACTTAACTCATAGAGCAGATGAACAATTGATTTAAAATTGTGCGCATGCATGAAACTTTTTCATTTGCAACTAATGAAGGGTGGCGGCAGGAGCGGCAGCAAGATAAGTGCAGGAGCGAATGTGAACTCAGCTACATCTCAGATAAAGCTTTAATATACCTTTCTTCAGACTTATTTAATATTCATTTGATTCAAAACAAATTGGTTAGTTATCTAATGTTACCTTGCTGGCCTTTGCATCTAAAATCATATATAGACATTGTTGTTATTGAAGAAGAGCAGCAGTGTGCCCTAAGAGGAAGAGTGGATTATGGGGAAAGCCAATTAAAAACTTTGCTTAAACATTTTAAAGTGGTAATTATACACATTAAGAAACATTTAAATACTGAATACTATAGCTCCTACCATTTACTACTTTACCATTTACTTTAGCGCGCTCCTGCTCTTCTTTTATATCTATCATACTGTTTAAACGAAAAAACACAAAGTACTCTCATTTTTACATACATGCTATATTTCTTATTACTGAGAGAGCGAGCACAACGCAAAAGTGTGAGTGTCCGATGTCTGAATTGGAAAATATAAGCAAGGTAATGGAAGCTAACTGAAACTGGTTGTGTTTTAATCAAATAAATATTAACGAGGTCTGCAGGGAAGTAAATTAAAGCTGTCAACATGCTTGCATTCTCTCATTCTCTCATCCTGTAGCCGCTCCTGCCTCCACCATCCACCAGTTAAAAACAACAGTGTTCCCGACTTTTCAGTAAGAAAAAGTAGCTACCTGGTGTCCTAAAAAATCACTAAAAGACTCTAATAGTCTTTTAACCCTAATAGTCCATTTGCCTATTTGAAGCTTAAGAATAAATGAAAACATTATGGGAGAGACATGCTAAATATGTCTGAACTACAAATGAACTCTATGAGTTCATATAAGGCATGTCACTTTTTTGCCTTTGAAAAAGGTTGTCACTTCTCAAAATTAATGCATGGCTTTAAAGTTTTGTCTAGACCAACATTACATAAATCATTTTTTTGTAAATTATAGATATATTATTATTATTATTTTCTTTTAAAGTTTAAGTTTTAATCCTTATATACACAAATTAATGAATGCAGTGACTTTTCATTTCACACTGAATATATTTTTATCCCTCTTTGTAAGTATGGGGTGGGGGGGGGTCAGCGATGTATTCGGGCATGCTTATATTTAACAAAAATAATAATAAGTTAATAAGTTTTTATTCATTATTTATACAAGTGAATTAATGTTTGAAGTAAGAGTTTTCTATTTTTATTTAACTATTAACATTGATATAATTATAAATATTAGGTTGTAAAATAAAATAATTTCAGAAAATTTAACAATCTAGAAATCTCATTTCAATCAATAATCACTTTGTGCATTAAAATGTTATTATAATCGAGACAATTAATCTGAGTAGTTTGCATAATACATAACTTTCATTTTAATGCATGCAAATTAACACTACTAAAACAAAAGTTATTCTTCATTAACCTCTTTTTAAGGCACCCCAGTTGTTTCATGGATTTGTAACTTACATTATTATCCAAAATCAGGGACTCCAACAGAGGAATTGGAAAAATATATGGGTGTGTGTGGGATGCTAATTGCAACCACTAGAGTTGTCAAAATGCTAATTTTACCAAGAACAAGTCATTATTCTCTATAAAAATGTCAGTGTAAAACTAAACTAGAACAAATGTTAAAATTAAACACACAAAATGGGTATATAAATATTAATATCTATTACACTAACCAGAACAAATAATTGGCTGTTAAATTTTGGCCTTCAGCATTACACCCACACAATCAAGAACAATTACAAAACAATCACAGTGAAAATGTAATGGTGAACTAAATGCAGATCATGCAAGCCATATGCTGGTAAAAATTTATTATGGTGACTGCCAGAAGAAACAATGCAGGAAACAATTCCCGAACAAGGGTTTTCTATAAACGTTTATTTATTCTCAGGCTTCTCATCCCTTTATATTCACCTATTCTGTCCTCTGAATCTGGCATGGATTAAGGTCTGTATTTATTTATGATCTTCTTAGAAACATTCATCCAAAGAGTATATTGCTGTAAGTACATAATGCTATTATCAGTAACATAGATATCTTTATAGTTACATTTGTGTTATCAGATTAGGTTATTATGAAAAGCGGATGCATCCTGATCAACCTGCAGCAGATACTGGGGTAAATAGTTTTGATATTTACTTTGGGTAGAGTATACTCAAAACGCCTGTGTTGTATAATTCCACTAAAGCTACCCCAACTGTCTGGCCCCTTGAACCAAGGAAAACAACCCACACAAACTGCAAAGATCCACCCTCACAAGGCCTAACAAATTCAGGTTTCAACCACTAGAGGGACCATTTTCCACATTCATCACATAACACCTGACACTTATTAATCTTTTATCCAGCTGATTAATAATGACATCATTTGGTTGTATTCTTGCAAAACTAATGGTGAAAATAGTGGACAAATTTCATATCCTAAAAATTCTAAATACCTAAATACTTAGGATGGAACTAATCTATGAGTGCTAGCACACAGTTTATTTAATTACAAATGCACTTCTCTGCAATTACACTCTTATGCGTAGGTAGGTAAGAACCCTTTGACTTTTTTTTCTGATTACCTGTTGATTACTTTGCTTCTATTTCATATTTGTTCTCCATAATTTTTATGAAAACATGGAAAGTATAGCGTGATAGATTAAAAAATAAGTGATCAGTTCCATCTACTGGTGAAAGTCTGTCTCTGCAGCATTAGTAAATTTAAAAAGGTCTATTATAATTTGTGGTTGATCATCTTCCAGACTCTGAAGCTTAGGTTGGACAGATGTTGAGCCACATTAATCAGTGCAGCTGAAAGCTTTACTGTTTTCTGAACTGTGCGCTTCAACAACAACATTCAGACAGCAAAGCTGCACTGAGGTTTAGTGCAGAAACATAAGAAAAATAAGAAAGTGATGACATCACTCACCTTTTCAGTGTGGTCTTGAAGTTCTGTAAAACAATAAACACGAGTTTATCTTACATTTGTACAATTAAACACAATGTGTGATTTAATCACGCTCACTTATAGGAACAAGACGTCTTTAGCTTTTATTTCTTCTTCAGTAAGTCTGATTGTGTTTGAAAGAGAAGCTATATCTCTGTTTAGTTTCTCAATCTTTTATCGTCCCACTTTTCTGGTTCTCTTATTTAATTAGTGCAGTTATTATTTGTTTTATCATGTACAAATGGGTGTAACCACTTAAATTTTCATTTTTTTTTCTGTTTTCTTATTCAAAAAATTATATTAATTTTTCTAATGTTATAAATGTTATTAACATTAGCAGAATTACAAAGTATATAGATAGAAACAGAGAGAGCCAGTTATATATATTGTAAGTATATTAATGAGTTGTATATACAGATATTTAAATATAAAATTGTGCACTTTTAAATATTAAGTTTGATTTTAGATTTTACATTTTTACCTGTAATGGCTTCAGTGCAGTGCTCGCCTAAAACACCCAAAACACTTTTTAGTCCCTTTAACACCTATCTAATGGCTAAAATGCAGTTTTTTTATTGTTGTAATTTCTTGGATATCAGATTTTGATTTTGAATAAATGTAAAGTTTTTATAAACAAACATTCTATGTAAAAACAGTCAGTGCTTAATTCTTTCTACATAATGAACATGTTAAGAATATAAAACTGTTTTGGTGTTAGTCATTAAAAACATGTGTTTTAGACATTTTCATTCATTCATTCATTCATTCATTATCTTCCGCTTTTATCCTATATTAGGATCGCGGGGGGGTCCCCATGCCCATCCAGGGGGGTACATTTCGGGCACCAACCCATCGCTGGGCACACACTCACTCACACAGACACACTCTATATGGGACAATTTGGAGAACTCAATTGACTTGTTTTTGGACTGAGGGAGGAAACCGGAGAACCCGGAGGAAACCCACACGGGGAGAACATGGAAACTCCACCCAGATGGGGATTTGAACAGGGAATCCCTAGCGCTGAGAGGCGAACGTGCTAACCACTAAGCCACCGTGCCGCCTAGACATTTTCAGCCATCACATATTTTCACCAGCATATGTTTAACGTTGGCCAAAGAAAATGTAATGCTGCACTACTTTAGGAAACAATTTTGAAATGATTAAAAGGACACATAAACATAAAATATCCACATACTGTAGATTAGATTAGATTAGATTAGGTTAGCTTCAACTTTATTGCCATTGCACAGAGTACAAGTACAGGGCCAATAAAATGTAGTTAGCATCTAACCAGAAATGCAATATATACATTAATCACATAAAGTGCAGTAGGAACAGTAGTAACAGTGAGTTATTAAAGTGTATATGTAGCTTTCAAGAGGATAACTGCCTCAGGAAAAAAGCCTACCAGATGGTAAAGAGGCTGAAATGATTTGGGTGGGTACTGTCCTTAATGAAGTTTCTCATCCTGTCCAGGCTGTGCTTGCGATGTATGTCCTCGATGGTGGGTAACTCGGTGACTATGATACGCTGCACCCTTTTCCCCACCCGTTGGAGAGCTTTGCGGTCTGCAGCACAGCAACTGCCATACCATACAGAGGTGCAGTCGGTGAGTATGCTCTCAATTGTACAGCGGTAAAAGGTTACCAGGATTCTGGGAGACAGGTGAGCTTTTTTGAGACTGCGAAAAAAATAAAGTGGTTCAAGGACTAGGTCATTTTATTGTAACTGTATTATTAAGATGGCTTGGATGAGCCAACTTGCTATTGTTCTTAATCTTATTCTTATTCTTATTCTCGCGCCACTTTTTTCAGCTCTTTTTCGTCCCACAGCTTTTGGCATAGATTGAAATTTAGCTTTTCAATTAATTTTACAGGTTTTTCTTTCTTTTTTTTTCTTGTTTTCTTCTTTTCTTCAGTTGTTCATTCTTTTGGTTAAGGTCTGTTAAGATGTGAAAGTTTGGCATGTTCTCCACATTAGCATAGTTAGCATTTTTTTGAATTTCCAAAAAAAGAGCACACGTTTTTATTTATTAATTTTTTTCTTATTTTTTTCTTTAAATTTTTTTTTGCTTACACTTTTGGTTAGCCAAAGTCACCTTTTAGAAATTTGGCATGTTCTCCATATTAGCATAGTTAGATTTTTTTTTTCTTTTCCTTTTTACTTCAGTTGTTTGTCCTTTTGGTTAGCCATTGTCAAGTTTTGGATGTTTGGCATGTTCTCCACATTAGCATAGTCAGCATTTTTTTAGTTTTTTTTTTTTTTCCTTTTCTTTTCTTTTCCTTTTTATTGTAGTTGTTTGTCCTTTTGATTAGCCATCATCAACTTTTGGAAGTTTGGCATGTTCTCCACATAGCATAGTTAGTAATTATTTAGTTTTTTTAGGTTTTTTTTTTTTTGGTTGTTTTTTTCTTTTTCAGTCTTTTTTTGATAGTTTTTTTATATATATATATATATATATATATATATATTTTTTTTTTGCAGCAGCAGCAGCAGCCCTTCCAAGCCAACTTCAAAGTTTGTTCACAAACTTTCCTTTCTAGTTTCTAATGTAGTTTATAAAGTGGATCAAAGTATCTAGGAACCTTTAATAAATTATTTATCACTTTTCCCTGGGGTATAAATTGTTATGGTCCGAGGACCTGAGCGAGGCGGATCCGCTACTCGGAGAAACGGGTACTGGAGACGGAGATACAAAACAGTGCGGGTTTATTTTCACACAGAGACGCAGTGCACAGGAAGACGACACAGACAGGGCGGTGGGTGATGACGTCACGGCGGGTCGGGTTCCAAAGCGGGGAGACGGCGTGAAGGGCACTTGACGGGACGATGACGACAGGATGACGAGCTGCACACAGAAAAGCAAAACAACAGACAGAACGGCAAGGTACAGGGCGTAATCGCAAGGTAACAGACGGGGCTCGTAGTGTCGGGGCTTGGCAAAGGCGTGGCACGAGACAAACTAGCGGTGAACGACAGGTAGTGCGGGGTATAAGTAGGTGAACGTGATAGGGACCAGGTGCTCGTGATTACAGGGGCGTGAACACAAAACCCAACCCACACCACGTGACCAAACAAACCGTGACATAAATATAGTGTTACACAAAGGACTATTTCTCTTACTCACTCTTAAACATGGGTAAGACAAGAAAACTCAATATTCATGCAAAGCAGATTTATTTCGACCTTCATAAATCAGGCAAGGGCTACAAGAAAATAGCCACTCACCTGCAGATGCCCTTATCTACAGTCAGAGCAATCATCAAAAAGTTTAAAACACCTGGAACTGTGACAAAGAAGCCTGGAAGAGGGCATAAGTGTGTCTTGCCACCGCGCACAGTTAGAAGGATGGTAAGAGAAGAATGAAGTTCTCCAAAGCTCACTGTAAGAGAATTGAAGCAAATGGCAGCATCTTTGGGTTACAAGGTCTCCCAAACAATGGTCAGGCACTATCTACATGCCAACAAACTGTTTGGGAGGCTTGCACAGAGAAAGCTTTTTTACACTCATGAGCTTAAACGGCTGGAGATTGTCAAGCAGTACTGGGATTTTAACTGTGACCATGTGCTTTGTTTAGATAAGACCAAAATAGAGCTTTTTGGCAACAAACACTTTAACAGGGTCTAGCCTAACACCAAGGATGTGTGTGTAGAAATACACCTCATTCCCACAGTTAAGTATAGTGTAGGATTGGTAATGCTGTGGGCCTGTCCTCTGCAGAGGACCTGGGAACCTTGTAAGGATACATGGAATCATGAACTCTTTAAAAAATCAGGACATTTTGAATCTGGCCCGAACGACCCAGACCCTACTAGAGGATAAAGCGGGAGATAATGAATGAATGAATGAATGAATTATTATACTTTTATTGAGATTAAAGAAATAGTATTCTACTCACACAATGTTTATCACACTATAGCATATATACAGCACCCTCGATTTTTCAAAAATGGTGAACCATTCTAAAGTAATGGAAAACCTCTGGCAGCAGGTTGTCCAGATGAAGGCAAAAGGGGTGACCATATCAGCCATAGCAATAAGCTCTCATTTCAGGAATATTGCGTCTTTTCATCACAAACTCAAGTCCCCCAAAAAGGCTCGTCACAATAAAGTTGCAATAAAGCAAAAAAGTAACACAAGGCGGAACAAAAATTGGGAGGCGAGTTGCACTCCCAGCCGAGTTGCTAGTTGCACCTTAGCTTTACTCACTGCTGCGCATGCCATGCTAATTACAGCTCGGTTTAGAAGCGGAGTTTGTACCACGCGTGGAAAAGATCGACGCAAATTACACACGCTGTTGTATTTACATTAATCGTTTTTGGAGGATTTCGGTTCCCTGTAAATTACAACAGCACTGGAGCAGCGCAGGGAGATCTGTTTGTTTGTTTATGTACCGATAACCAGAGCCGATTAAAAACATGTAACCGACTTAAACTTCATCTCCGTTACTTTTGAACACTAAATTGATTAAACCTTCTATTTTTTATGAGATTGGAAATCATATAGGAACAAATCCTACTAAAGCAACGAGCATGTACAGTAATCCTCACATTTTAACTTAAGTTCCAGAAACCCCGCAATAAAGCGGCATTACACTTATTTTATTATTTATTTGTTTAAGTTTCTTTATTCAACCTTCCCACATGCTCCTAAACCTATGGAAATTTTGCACCATATAGAGCGCATATGTATTTACCCGCGGGGATTAATATAGGATTCTGATTCATTTGCAGCGGTGGTAAACCCTGCTTTAAAGCATTTGATAAAAGTACTCAAGAATAATAATTAACAAAAGCTTCGCACCGAACCGTAAGGTGCAGAAGCTAATGTTGTGAATATCATTGTAAAATTTTAAATGAACCTCTTTATGAGGACGTTTTTTTCAATAAACCTTTCTTTGGGGGACAAATAAATTAATAATGCATATTAGCCCCTGTTAAGAGGACGTTGCTTAGAATAAAATGTATGAGCCCATGATAGAGGACTTAAAGAGGTGAATGAACCTCTTTCAAGGGACTTTTTAATTAAAATCTATGAGCTTCTTTCAGGGGATTTCTAGTTCGCTAATTTATATATGCCCCCAAGAAGGTTGTTGTAACGGGTGCCTAGGGCACCTGTTCCATGTTTGGTCATTTACTTTAATTAGTCATTTAGTTTGTTTAATTGTCTCTTTCTTTTCATTGGTGGTTTTGTGCACGTGATTGGTTTTCGTTTGTATTTATTTCCTTCTTTCCCTGTACTCGGTGCACTTCGTGGTTTAGTTTATGTTCACTCGTCGTACCTGTGTTTTGTGGTGTCTCTACACCTTTAAAATAAATTCCAATTCCCTGTTACCTGCGTGCCTGGCTCCCTTCAGCGCGTTTGAGCGAGACGGCTCTGCGCTTTCTATGCGCAGC
>JAFMOD010000598.1:62185-80874 GCA_019802435.1 Corydoras maculifer | reverse complement strand
TTTGTGCACGTGATTGGTTTTCGTTTGTATTTATTTCCTTCTTTCCCTGTACTCGGTGCACTTCGTGGTTTAGTTTATGTTCACTCGTCGTACCTGTGTTTTGTGGTGTCTCTACACCTTTAAAATAAATTCCAATTCCCTGTTACCTGCGTGCCTGGCTCCCTTCAGCGCGTTTGAGCGAGACGGCTCTGCGCTTTCTATGCGCAGCTGCTTTATTCTCTGGGTAGGCGAGTGTAACAGTTGTTTTGTTGTTAGTGTTGGCTAGTTTGTTAAGTGATTCTATAATGAAATGATGAAAAAATGTCCTTTAAGGAGAAAATGTATAATTTTGTGTTTATAGAAGGAAAAAAATAATTCTTAATAATAACTAGAGTATGTGTATATACTGTAAACTTATTTGTAGTCAATGTGGTGTTAATAGAGTACATTTATTTGTGGTATTTTTTTTTAAACAGAATTAGGTTTAACTATTAACAGGTTTAACTATTTGGTTATTTAAGAAAATATACTTATTTGGTTTAAATGTTATTAAGGGTTTTAGGTGACTGATTTATTATCTGTGTGTGGTTTATTTTGATGTCTGTATTAACAATTTTTTATTAAGATTATTGGGTGACTTAAGGAACCCCCCCCCCACCCCCACTATACCGAATTCGTACTGAGGTCCATTTATTTTGTGTACTGTTACACCCATAATTAATAGGTACATTAGCTAAGATTGAGAAAATGAATAGTACGTATCAAGTATATATAAAAGCGTTTTATGAGGACGTTTATTTCAATAAACCTTTCGTTGGGGGAAGTCAATTTATAACACATATAAGCTCCTGATAAGAGGACGTTGCTTAGAATAAAACATATGAGCCCATGACAGAGGACTTAAATAGGTGAATGAACCTCTTATAAGGGACTTTTTAGTTAAAATCTATGAGTTTCTTACAGGAGATTTCTAATTGGCTAATTTATGAGCCCCCAAGAAGTTTGCTTTGTAGTTAGTAAGAATAGTGTGTGCATAAGTATGGACATAATGCTTATTAATATTTGAAGTGTTGCTAGAATGAAATGAAATAAAATTTCTTAATTTATGGAGAAAATATATAATTTGTTGTAAACTTTTCAGATAATTAAGTAAATATTCTTTTTTTTGTTGTTTAAATAAAGTTAAGGGTTTTAAGTATGCATTTTATTATCTGTGTAAAGTTTATTTTGATCTAAACCTTAAGAATTTACTATTGAGATTATTGGGTAACTTAAGGTACTGGATTGGTACCAAATGGTGAGGTCTATACCACGGTGTGAACTGAACCGTGAATTTTGTGTACTGTTACACCCCTAATCAATAGGTACATAAGCCAACATTGAGACCATGAATATAGAATTTAATAAGTATGTATAAAGCAGAGCGGCACGGTGGCTTAGTGGTTAGCACGTTCGCCTCTCAGCGCTAGGGGTTCCCGGTTCGAATCCCCGTCTGGGTGGAGTTTCCATGTTCTCCCCGTGTCTGCGTGGGTTTCCTCCGGGTTCTCCGGTTTCCTCCCACAGTCCAAAAACATGGAACAAGTTAATTGAATTCTCAAAATTGCCCCCTATAGAGTGTGTCTGTGTGAGTGAGTGTGTGCCCAGCGATGGATTGGCGCCCTGTCCTGGGTCTATCTGCCCAGCGCCCGAGACGTTCTCCCCTGGATGGGCATGGGGAACCCCACGGCGACCCTAATAGAGGATAAGTGGGAGATAATGAATGAATGAATGTATGAAGTTTATATATATATTTTTTTTTTTATAAACATTTCTTTGGGTGGACAAATCAATTTATAATGCATATAAACTCCTGATAAGAGGACTTATTAGAATATTACATATGAGCCCATGACAGAGGACTTAAATAGGTGAATGAACTTCTTTCAAGGGCCTTTTATATTTAAGATCTCTGAGCTTCTTACAGCGGATTTTTATTTGGCTAATTTATGTGCCCCTAAGAAGTTTGTGTTGTAGTTAGTAAAAATGTTGTGTGCATAAGTATGGAGTAAGTTCTGGTAATGATAAAAATGACCTGAGATGGTAGATAATGTCTGAATCAAACCGAATGAGTAATTGCGCTCAGTGTGTTCATAAGATATTGAATTTTGATTTGTTTCCACAGTGCATCATTCTGATGGAGGAGCCAAATCCAGTGCAGTCATCCCAGTCTAAATAAGGTTAGTGTACTTTTTTTTTTTCACAAACTCTCTGGCAAATGCCTGCTTTCTACATATATGTAAATACACCTATTTGTAGTCAGTTTGGTGTTAATTTAGTACATATATTTCTGGTTTTTATTTTTTTCAAAAGGAGCTTGGCAATAGTCTGACTGGGTAAACTATTTAGTTAATAAAGGAAATGTACTTATTTGGTGTGTGGTTTAGTTTAATGTAGGCAGTATTAACACAATTTACTATTAAGATTATTGGGTGACTTAAGGTATAATATTTCTCGAAAATAATAATAACAATAATAATGAACACCCCCCCCCCACCGCTGTACCAAATTTGTGCTGAACTGTAAAATAATTGTATCGTTACACGTAGGGGTGCGAATCTCTCAGTGTCTGGCGATTCGATTCCGATTTTTGAGGTCACGATTCCATTCAGAAACGATTTTTGATTCAGAATCGTTTTTTTTAGTTCAAATGCTCTTCATGTTTTGTTTCAATTATGTGATTTAACATTTATTTAAAACAATACTTTCAGGTTCCTTACTGTATCAAATATTTTTGCTTCATTTTATATTTATACAAAAAATAGGATTGCACTAATTTAAAATGAGCAGTATTAGGTTAGCTTAGCTGCCTGGCTTTTTCTTACATAAAAAAAAAAATCTATCAATGAACAAATAATTCTAAATATATTAATACCATTACCATAGTGCATTAGCCTTTAATCAAAACTAAAATACAGATTTTACAGTCAGAGTGCACAGAGAGATTATTGGGATTATTGGGTGACTTGGTACCGAACCATGAGGTCCATACTACCGTGTGAACTGAACCGTGATGTTTGTGTACTGTTACACCCCTAATTAATAGGTACATAAGCCAAGATTGACAAAATGAATATAGAATTTAATAAGTGTAAAAGTTTTTCATTAGTTTTTTCAAAAACCTTTTTTGGGAGGACAAATCAATTTATAACACATATAAGTCCCTGATAAGAGGACGTTGCTTAGAATAAAACATATGAGCTTATATGAGGACTTAAAGAGGTGAATGAACCTATTTCAAGGGACTTTTTAATTAAAATCTATGAGTTTCTTACAGGGGATTTCTAATTGGCTAATTTATATGAAGATTGTGTTGTAGTTAGTAAGAATGGTTATTAATATTTGAAGTGTTGCTAGAATAAATAGAAAAAATTAAGTAAATTTTTCTTAATTTATGGAGAAAATGTATAATTTGGTTTAAAGTTTTCAGGTAATTAAGATGGCGTTTTAATCTTATTATTATTCTCGCACGATTTTCTAGCTCTTTCTCATCCCGCAGCTTTTGACATAGAACATTGATATTTTGTAGTACCTATAGCCACTTAGTGTAATACTTTAATTTATAATGTAATATGTTAAATAACATTGACCTCTAATAACAAATGATTTGATTTCATTACTTAAATAATAAAGATCAAAAACATTTACCTTATGCTCTGTTGCTGTTTCATTGATGGGGCTAAATTTGTAGTTGGTATGACCTTTTTAAATCTCTACAAACCATGCACACAGGATCTTCCACAACCGTCAGTGTTTAAAACCTTTGCTTTTCCAGATTTACAAATTTACAGAATTTACAAATACTGTGACTGCAACATGGAAAAACAGGAGTCCATCTACCTAAAAGACCAAATAATACATTGATTTAAAAAGTGTGTGTACAACCAAATTGGTTAAACATAAAATGATGAGTTGTTAATGAACATTTACCATCAACAAAGACCTTAATAGGAAGGAATTCCTTAATAGGTGAAATTTTTGTAACAATAGTTTGTGACTCGGACAATGCGTGACGAAAAATAATGACGGACTTTGATGGAACAGAAACGGAAAGAATATAAACACAAACCAGACCATGTTTCAAAGTTTCAAAGTAGGCTTTATTGTCAATTCCTTCACATGTTCTATACATAGAAAGTAATTGAAATTACGTTCCTCGCTGTCCCACGGTTACAGACATTTATGACATTTAGACATAAAACAAGAAAGTGAAATGCAGTGTGATGTAATGGAATTTAACAGTAAAAAAGTTTAAATACCATGATTATGTAGTGACAATGAAAGGCAATGTAAATGCGAATTAAATAGTAACAGTTATGATAATAATAATAATAATAATAATAATAATAATAATAATAATAATAATAATAGTAATAATAATAATAATAATAATAATAATAATAATAATAACATAATAACAACTAACAACTAATAACTATAGTAATAATTGCAATAACAATAACAAATAGTAGTAGTAATATTAATAATGCTAATAATAATAATAATAATAAAGTAATAAATAATAATAAATATAAATATATTATATATAAGTAATAAATAATAATATATGATTTGTAACAGTGGTAGTAAAGATATAGACCTGAGTTTGTGTTATACAGTAAGAACCAAAAGCAACCAATGAAAATATCAAACAAATGAACTAAATGAACTAAACAAAAATAACTAATTAAAAATGAAAACAGGTGAGGAGTAGGCACTCCTTACACTAATGAATTTATTAGCAATACAAAACTCGTGTTATCATTACTAGAATCTATTGCAGTTGCATTTCCAGTTTGGGAGTGTGACCAAGCAGGTGACTATAGAATATCTGACAGTTTTGATTATTAGGTGATTTGAAAATTAGGTTTTCAGTCCAGACCAGTTACATTTCTAGGAAGTATGTAAACACACATCCATTTAAAAAAATATATAATATATAAAAAGATAAATAATAAATGAAACTGTTGATATATAAGTTGTGTGATATTGCCATGCTTAAATATGTTGCTATGTTTTTTTTTCAACAGTGGATGATGAATATACAGTATAATTTTTGTGCTTTATTTACCAGAAGGATCCACGAAAAGTACAGGAAGTACAAAACCCAAACAGAAATTACTTGATAGACATCCAGGTTGGGGCTAAATAATTAACCAAACCATGTGATCAATTAACATAAATGAGCAGAAAACACAAAGAAAACATCATGTTAATTAATTGAACAAACAATACAAACCAAGGAAATAGTTAATTCAGTCTAACCAAGCCACGGCACACACAAAGTCCTTGGCACTTGATATCAGATCATTTGATTATTTCTGCTGAAATGAAAGTGAAACTTTAAAAGAGAACAGGTGCAGCAAGAAGAAATGGCTTCTAATTTTTCAGAAGAAGATTTCTCCTGTCCTGTTTGTTACGAAGTCTTTGAGGATCCTGTTATCTTGTTGTGCAGTCACAGTGTCTGCAGAGACTGTTTACGGCAGTTCTGGAGGAATAAAGGATTTAGAGAATGTCCGGTCTGTAGGGTGAGGTCAACAGTGAGTGAGCCTCCTCGGAACTTAGTTTTAAAGAACCTCTGTGAGACTTTCTTAAAAGAGAAAATTCAGAAACCTTTAGCAGCTTCTGAAACCTTCTGCAATCTTCACAATGAAACATTTAAACTCTTCTGTCTTGATGATCAACAGCCTGTGTGTGTGGTATGTCGAGATTCAAACATTCACACCAACCACAAATTCAGCCCCATTAATGAAGCAGCAACAGAATATAAGGTAAGTGTTTTTAATTTTGGCAATTTTCAATTTTAAAACATGAAATTGCTAAGTTGTAAATTAATTACTTAAGTATTAATAATGGTTTTTGAGGTGTAGATATTTAAACACGTACACATACACATACTGTTCTGTGACTGCTGGTGCAGTGGTGTCCGGTTCCGCCTGGTGTTGAAAAACATCAATGTGTAAGCTGATATTTTGTACCACTGCATTTGAAGCCACCAAGTAGTGTAACATACTGTCAAGGAGTTTTTGATGCCCAAAACACAGTCCATTGAAACATGCCCAAACATTGTTAGTTCATTCAATGTGAGGGCCATACACGCTACTGATTCACATTATACAGTATGTTGACAATATGAAATTTACACATATTGGATAAGACTATGATCTGGACCTTTCATTTCATTTTTAATGTGAAGTACTACGTTAATAATTTTAGTTTTTGTTTTTTGTGAATGGAAGTAAAGTAAGTAAAGGCTTTTAATTCATTATCTCCCGCTTTATCCTCTATTAGGGTCGCGGTGGGGTTCCCCATGCCCATCCAGGGGAGAACGTCTCGGGCGCTGGGCAGATAGACCCAGGACAGGGCGCCAATCCATCGCTGGGCAGATTTGTAAAATGTTTCCTTAATATTTTAAGTAATGTTATTTAATAATGACTGAGAAAAGATTAAGGATAACTGAAGAATTAGAGAACAAATGTACATTTTGACAACATCAATGGCTATTTCCCAACAGGAACAGTTACAAAGCCATACAGTCATAAGGCAATTTAGTCTCTCCAAATGACTGATCAGGAGACACTCTGAAACTAAACCCACAGCAGTGGAAGGACATTAAGGCTCCACACAAAAAACACGTTTGTTTTCTCAAAGTGAGAATTGAACATTGCATGAGATGAAGGCTCTAAATGCTAGTCATTCATTTAACAAAGAAGATGACATTCAACACATTCAAAACAGATGGAACATACATGTGATGCTGTACCAAAACAACTGTACATGATGCAATAAGGAAACTAAATACATATAAATGTAATTATATAATTAAATATGTATCTTAATAAAGTGTGTTATTGTGTTTCAGAAGAAACTTGAAAGCTCAGTGAAGGAGTTAAAAGAGAAACTGAAGATCTTACAAAACTTTAAACAGAACTGGAGTCAGACTGAACAATATATAAAGGTTATTATTAAAATGTGTTTTGCTGAATTTTGTAATTTCACTTTATTGTAATATAGGCTGTCACATCTCTTTAGACTCAGACCCAGCAGACAACACAGCATATCAAAGAGGAGTTTAAGAAGTTTTACCAGTCTCTACATGATGAAGAGGAGATTAGAATATCTGTACTGAATGAGGAAGAAAAACAGAAGATTAAGATGATAAAAGAGAAAATTGACAAACTTAACGGAGATATATCTTCTCTTTCAAACACAATCAGACTCACAGAAGAGGGAATGAGAACCAAAGATGTTTTATTCCTAAAAGTGAGCATAATTAAGCCAGTGATTATAGTATAACAAAATAAATTATTGTTTAGTAAAATCACATTAATTTACACTTATGTTTAATGCTTTACAGAACTACAAGACTGTAAGTGCAGGTACAAGGTAAGTGATGTCACCCCATTTCTTTATTTTTCTGTTTCAGCATCAGAACTCTAGAATGTTGTTGCAGAACTCAGTGCAATGTGCATCATCCAGAGAAACTTTCAGCTTCATTCATTAATGTGACTCAACATCTGTCCAACCTAAACTTCCGAGTCTGGGAAAAAATGGTTTACTTATAGATGACTATGCATTCTCTGTTTTAGCACCTGTAACTCTGGACCCTAACACTGCACATCCTGGGCTCACCGTTTCTAATGATCTGTGCAGTGTGACATTCAGTAATAAGAGTCAGAAGCTACCTGATAATGTTAAAAGATTTGATATGTATCCAGTGGTTCTTGGCAATAAAGGCTTTAACTCAGGGAAACACTGCTGGGATGTTGAAGTTTTATGTATTATAGTTTAAGTTTATTGCAAATTTAATTTATATTGGATCTTACTGTTAATGTAATTGGTGAAATAAATTTTTACATACAGCAATTCATTATACTTTTGAGTAATTACATTTGTAAAAATGTAAAAACTAATAAAAAAAAAATTCCATAGTTCCTCAATGTGCATGTTTGAGCATTAAAAGTCTTATGAAAATCAAAATGTAAATGTAGTCAAAATACATTTACTTATTTAATACTTTATACAATTCTATCACATAAACAGTTTATGTTTAAAAACATAAAATCATCTTGGTCCTAAAAAAAAATCAAAGTGGCCCAGACTCCTATTTTTAGTAGTGGACAAAGAGATTTTCAATTTCTGCACTGTTTTAATTGTTATGAGCTGTAATTAATTTCATTTTAAATGGACTTGATTCTGTTTTCAAACAGTGTTATAAGACCACAATATCTTGACCTCTCACCTTCATTCTACTAACTTTATACTTCATTATATAATGAAGCTTCAAACCAAACATCGTAAATGAATGTTAAATATTCTGTTAATAAACAGTAAAAATATAGGTTTTCAAAGTATCACTTTCAGTGTTCTATAAGTTGCCTTTAACCTGAGCAAATAGAATGTGTACTAAGCTGCACAACATTGCAGCACTAATTTGTTTGTAAAATCCGATCGTTGTCCTGGTGATTGTATGATGTAACTTCCTGGCATGTCTATACTTTTAGTATTTTCATCATAATTTAATAAACAAACAAATTAAACAGTTTTCAGTTTCTTAACCAATGTTTAAAATAGGAATTAAGGCAAGCATTTTAATAAAAGTAAAACTACCACACAAAAAGCAAAATAATTACTTTTTAATCTTACACTATATGTAAGCAATTCATGATGAATTCATGATGAAATTTCTGTATGAACAAAATAAAATGTCCTAAATGCAAATGTGCCAAAGTTTTAAAAAGGTATGTTAAAATCTAAATAAATATTTACTGGTTATATTAGAAATTAAATCAATTATTTCTGGTATTAAAAATAAACGTTTGCTATTACCCACTTGTTATACAGTTTATTTTATTTTCCAATGCAAACAGTGTACACCATAAAGGATGAATGTCCACATAAAGTTCAATGTCTTAATAAGGGTCCCTTCAAAAAACGTATGGTGAGTTCTGGTGAATAATAAAAAAAAAAAAAAGATTTTTGTGAAAGCACTGCAAACCAGTCCCTGCATTAAAATAGCATTATATATCATACATGGCCAATTTCCTTCTAACATCCCCACTTTCTACAAAGGTTTAGACATAGTATGGTCGTTTATAGATGATAATGCTACTCCAAATATCTTCAAAATTTCTGTTTATTTAACATCAAAATTGATTTCAATGTCTTTCTGATGTATTTCATGTAAATCAGAGCTCTAACGTCACAGCTGACTGTAAATCTCCTCCCACTGAGGAAGTATTAAGACAGGGTGAACAGTAAATGTAATCTAAGCTTCTCTGCTGGATTTTGATTTATTATAAAATCTGTGACATTTTAGTTCTGATTCTTGTAAATGAATGTTAAAATGAGTTTGAGCATACCGGTTTGAATTAAATGAGAAAGGCAAATTAAAGCAAAATGGATTCCAAACTTTCTGAGGAGGATTTGACTTGTCCTGTGTGCTGTGATATTTTCAAGGATCCTGTCATCTTGTGCTGCAGTCACAGTGTCTGTAGAGTCTGTTTACAGATGTACTGGGAGACTAAAAGATCCAGAGAGTGTCCAGTCTGTAGGAGAGCATCGTTTATGGACACTCCTCAAAACCTGGCTTTAAGGAACCTATGTGAGACTTATTTACAGAAGAAAAACCGAAAATCTTCAGTGGCAACTGAAACAATGTGCAGCTTTCATAGTAAGGAATTAAAACTCTTCTGTCTGGACGATCAACAGCCTATGTGCATGCTGTGTCAGGATTCAAGAACTCACAAAAACCACAAATTCTGCCCTATTGATGAGGCAGTACTAGGCTATAAGGTAAATATTTGCACTGCAGGTAATCATGTTCAAATGGTCATAATTGTATTGATAAGATTTGACAATGTTCAAATATAAAATTGTATAAATACTAACATTTAAAAATTTTAAGTCATTCAGTATTTTTACCATTTAATGAAGTTCATACACTGGATTAAAAGCAATGATTACCAACAAAATATGATTTCTTTCATAGTTAAGTGTTCACTGAAAATTATATAGTGCTTTTCACTGCAAAAACAGAGTCACAAATCAGCTTTTTTCATGGAAGAATGTTATATACAGTATGTACATTGTTACTGACACTCACTCTCACCCTGACCTACTTAATGTCATACAAGCCTGATATTAAGGTTCACAATTTTGTATTTCAAATACTTACTATCAAATTAAATGTCAATAACTGCATTACTAAATGAAAAAATGTCCCCAAATGTATTTGTTTTAATCATTTATAGATGACCTATAATTACTGTCTTCAACACACCTGAAAAAAACAAAATCGGGGCAGCCTCTGGTCATAAGATACGAAGCACTACTTAGTCTAACTTGATCTAACTAATTATGTAGCCTTAAAACAAGAAATGAAAAAAACACTGTTTTAAAGTATATAAACAAAACAAACTTATAGGTTTTTTAAACAACTATATCTGCTTTTTTGCATATTGCACATATTTACATAGTTAATTTAAATATGTAAAAGTTACCTTACCCCTTGCTGCCACTGTGGCTTATGTAGCTTGAGTTCCTGAAAGAATTATTCCATGTATCAGCAGTCCACATAAGAGCATTGTGACATACATTGATTATTACATTTTTGTTTTTTAAACTAGTGCAATAAAATGAACATTTGCTCACATTTTATTAAACTTATTTTACTCTTTATTAAAAGCACATTTAATTCAGCAGTTTTGTTTCATTTTGTTGTCTGTTAGATATGCTATATCTCTCACTATAAAAAGACACTGATGTTTTGACCAATAATTAGTTAATTGTAGAAACTACATTGCACTTTATAGCTTGATTAATGACTATTTCCTGCCTTAAAAAATCCCGGTGGAGTATTGAAGTTGACAGAACAATGTTTAGGCAAAAAAAGTGTTATTAGTTTCTCTATAAAAAATATGTAAAAGTTTGTGTTGGTCAAAGCATGTGACCAAAAGGTTTAGAACACACCAACATAAAGTGAATAACCTGAAATGGTATGGAAGGTTACAACAATTTTATTATCTAATGAATCACATTTTTGGTACATTATGCAGTGTTTTTGGATACCAAACCATGGATGAGAAAGCATCTGTTTTGCTAGGTCGAGAATTAACTAATTGCATAATATTACTGACACACTGGAAATAAAAAATGCTACTACAGCATTTTGAAGCTCAATGCAAAACCTTCTGGTCTATGCCTATTTGGCTAGTTGTTAAAGGGTTCATATTACAGCAGGACAATGACTGAAAACTAAACGAGATGACAAAAGCAAAGTGATGGGCATCAAATAATGTATTGTTGTGGTCTGCACAGTCTCCAGACCCATTGAGATTGGGATAAACTAGACAGTAGGGTAAAGAAAAAGCAACCAACGAGTGCAGCATATTTGAGGAAACTTCTATAACAATATCAGAAAACAATTCCTAAATAATATCTGAATTCCATTGTAAAAATAATTCTTTAATTGGGTTCAGCTGTTATACAGTATGTGCAAGATGTGCCTAATTTAAGTCCATGATCCATGTGTTTATTATTTTAATAGTAGAGTATGTTTAAATCATTAAACTGTCATTATCAATAAAAAGTGGATTTTTATATATATGTTTTATTCAAGTGCATCTTTTAAACTGCCAATCAAATGTAGTGGAATCAATTTATTTGTAAAAATCTGTATTTCAAAATAAGCATTTTGATACTCATTTGGCAAGAAATATACCTTTTATGTCGATTATAACATTAAATCTGTAAATTTACAGTTAAACATCTATTATTTTTTCAAATGTGATGAATTATGATTATTTACAACAAAGTAAGAAAGGTTTAAACACATCTGGAACACTTGCGAGTGGTAGTTATTGGTGTCTAAAATTAAGACTTATTTACCAATATTTTGATATGTTATTTTATATTTTGATACAGGAGCAGATCAAGATTGGACTGAAAAACTTACAGCAGATGCTAAATATTTTCATAAAATGTGAACTAAACTGGACACAAAGTACACAACACATAAAGGTTGCAAAAAGAATTAATTACATAGTTTTGCATTTTGAATTACATTTAGCATCACTGTACAATTAATATTTATTTATACCCCCTACCTTTTTAGATCCAGGCACTGCAAACAGAACAGAAAATTAAAGAGGAGTTTAAAAAGCTTCACCAATTTCTATACGATGAAGAGGAGCTCAGAATAACTGCACTGAGAGATGAAGAGAAGCAGAAGAGTAAGATAATGATGGAGAAGATTGATAAAATAAGTAATGATATATCATCGCTTTCGGATACGATCAGATTCATTGAAGAGGAGATGAGTGCTGAAAGCATCTCATTTTTACAAGTAAGAATGTTATATTGAGTGTTCACTGTTAGGGACTAAATCACAGTTTCATCTGTAACATCACATTATTATATATTGGATGTTAAGTACTAATACTAATAATTATTTTATTGTTTTATAGAAGACCACATTAAAAAGGTGAGTAATTAAGTCCATGTCTTTGTCATTCGAAATTTTTGAATATAATCCTGCCACACCACTTTTGAGTATACCCAAATAACCACAGAATGTTGTTGCAGAAGTCAGTGCACAATGCAGAATCCAGAGGCAGTATTTGGAACACTAATTGATGTGGCATGTCATCTCACCAACCTGAAGTTAGACGTGTGGAAGAAGATGAGCCACATTGTTAAATACAGTACGGTATATGTACAGTGTACAGATGACATGCAAGTAAACTCACTTTGGGGCAAAGCATGCTGGTAACTATGGGCATGTCAGACCCAACCATATGGGACATACGTAAAGCAACAAGAAACAAGTAAACTGAAAAAAAGACCTATTTTGCCAACTGTGTTGGACAAAGGGGGATTTGTCCTCCACATTTAATCCATCCATGCAGTGAACCACACACATATACTCACACTGAGTGAAGTGAGCACACGTGCCCTGAGCGGTGGGCAGCTTTGTATATGGCGCCTGGGGAGCAATTAGGGTTGGGTGCCTTGCCTAAGGATACTTTGCCATAGTACTTGGTAGGACCGGAATCAAACCAGGAACATTAATGTTGCAAGGCTGGTTCCTTAACCACAAGCCTACAACTTCCCCAAATAATTGTTTAAGTCTTATTAGTGGCCATTAAAAAAACATTTTATGTTTGATAACAAATTTACTATAAATATGAAAACCCTAGGTGGCTTACTGGTTAGCACTTTTACCTCTCAGCACTAGGGATTCCCGGTTCGAATCCCATTCTGGAGTTTCCATGTTCTCCCCGTGTCCGCGTGGGTTTCCTCCACATTCTCCGGGTCCTCCCACAGTCCAAAAACATGGATTAAGCTCAATTTAATTCTCCAAATTGCCCCATATAGAGGGTGCGTGTCTATGTGAGTGAGTGTGTGCCCAGCAATGGATTGGCACCCTTTTCTGGGTGTGTCTGCCCTGAGCCCGAGACGTTCTCCCCTGGATGTGCCCCCCACCCCCGACCCTAGTAGAGGATATTAGTGGAAGATAATGGATGGATGGATCCCAGTATTCAAATCTATCTTTTATACTTTATACTTTTATGCAGCACAAGTATCTCATAATAGTTATACATTAAACAACCTTGGTTAGACGTTTCTTGTGCAAAGTAGACCTTATCTGAGTTGTCTTGTTGACTTATTATAGAATAATTATGTCTGTCCAAGGTTGACTATTAATATGGCCAGTTTGTAGGATTACAAGCCAAACACATTGTACCTCATACACACATGTATATTAATAATTTAATTAAAGTATTTTATTCAGCGGGTGGCACGGTGGCTTAGTGGCTAGCACGTTCGTCTCTCAGCACTAGGGATTCCCGGTTCGAATCTCCATCTGGATGGAGTTTCCATATTCTCCCTGTGTCCACGTGGGTTTCCTCCGGGTTCTCCGGTTTCCTCCCACAGTCCAAAAACATGGATCAAGTCAATTGAATTCTCCAAATTGCCCCCTATAGAGTGTGTTTGTGTGAGTGAGTGTGTGCCCAGCGATAGATTGGCGCCCTGTCCTGGGTGTATATGCTCAGCGCCCGAGACGTTCTCCCCTGGATGGACATGGGGAACCCCACCGCGACCCTAATAGAGGATAAAGCGGAAGATAATGAATGAATGAATTTTATTCAGCCTCTATGGCACAGATTTATACATTTAGACTAAACCCCATTAAATGCCCCAGAGTGCTCCTCTGGATGAATAGGTCAAAATCATGGAAGAAAATCCATTCATTCATTCATTATCTCCCGCTTATCCTCTATTAGGGTCGCGGTGGGGTTCCCCATGCCCATCCAGGGGAGAACGTCTCGGGCGCTGGGCAGATAGACCCAGGACAGGGCGCCAATCCATCGCTGGGCACACACTCACTCACACAGACACACTCTATAGGGGGCAATTTTGAGAATTCAATTAACTTGTTCCATGTTTTTAGACTGTGGGAGGAAACCGGAGAACCCGGAGGAAACCCACGCAGACACGGGGAGAACTTGGAAACTCCACCCAGATGGGGATTCGAACCGGGAATCCCTAGCGCTGAGAGGCGAACATGCTAACCACTAAGCCACCGTGCCGCCGGAAGAAAATCCAATCTTGTGAAAACCTTAAGATGTTTGTTGCATTTAATTTGTTTATTTATTTTGTTTGTTTGTTTGTTTGTTTTTAGCACCTGTAATTCTGGACCCCAACACTGCTCCCCCAAATCTTATCATAACTGATGATTTAATTACTGTGAGTGCCAGCGATGTGAAACAGCTTCTTCCTGATAATCCAGAACGATTTGTTCAATGTTCATGTATTTTGGGTTCTCAAGCAATTAACTCTGGAACACACATCTGGGATGTTGAAGTAGGAGATTGCAAATACTGGGATGTGGGTTTAATGTCCGAATCTGCAACAAGGAAGGGAGAGATATTTTCCAGAACTGGAATATGGTGTATTGGATATCATAATGGTGTATATGGTGCACGTTTTACACCACAGTCATTTACTGTCCTATCTGAAATGAAGAAACTGCAGAGAATCAGAGTGCAGCTGGACTGGGCGAAAGGAAAATTGTTGTTTATTGATCCTGTCACAAAAACACTTGTGCATAATTTCACACACAGATTTACTGAGAAGTTACTGCCATTTTTACGTGTTGTTGACAAAGAATCTTCTCTAAAAATACTGACATCTGAAATCACTGCCAAGTTATATCTTAACAGTTAGTTATAGTTTGTAGTTTAGAAGTGAAATGCAGTGCTCTATTTATATTTTTGTAATATACAGTAATGAGAAAAGAAAAATACATCCTCGTTGAAGACTATTGTTTTTATGAATCAGGATATAAAAACAATTGGTCCTTAAAATTAAATAGATACAATTTCGAAATAACAACACATGACAAACTCCAACATCTATATTTATTGAACAAAAATCAAACCAAAATGCAGAAGTACATAATGTGTAAAACAGAATGCCTTTAAGCAGTCGTCAGCTACCACTTATTAAATTTCTTTGGTTCATTTGGAAAATTTTGATGTCCTAACACAATATCAAGAGGAAAAGACAGCAATTATCAGAATTAGGCAATAGATTGGCACTCTTTCCTGGGTGTATCTGCCCAGCGCCTGAAACGTTCTCCGCTGGATGGGCATGGGGAACCCCCCTGCGACCCTAAAATAGGATAAAGCAGAAGATAATGGATGAATTCTTTATTTGTTGTTATAACACTGAAAATGGGTATCTGTAACTGCTGCAATTTCCCTTCGGGGTTTAATAAAGTATATTTTGATTCTGATCTGAATACATAGAGCTGCATACAAAAAAGATTGAATGGTAATGATTACTATGACAGTGTTGGTGTAACTCATACAGTTATGTGATATATCTCTATTAGTGTGAGGCGGCATGGTGGCTTAGTGGTTAGCACGTTCTCCTCTCAGCGCAAGGGATTCCCGATTCGAATCCCCATCTGGGTGGAGTTTCCATGTTCTCCCCGTGTCTGCGTGGGTTTCCTCCGGGTTCTCCGGTTTCATCCCACAGTCTAAAAACATGGATCAAGTCAATTGAATTCTCAAAATTGCCCCATATAGTGTGTGTTTGTGTGAGTGAGTGTGTGCCCAGCGATGGATTGACGCCCTGTCCTGGGTCTATCTGCCCAGCGCCCGAGATGTTCTCGCCTGGATGGACATGGGGAACCCCACCACGACCCTAATAGATGATAAAGCGAAAGATAATGGATGGATAAATAATAAGTTTTAAGAGAGGAATCTGAGACTACTCTTCATTTTGCTCAACACTCATTTGCTGTCGTCAACTGTCGTTACCGCTGATTCGTAGTTGGGTATCATGTCCCGCCTCCTGCCAGTGGCATGTACTTCCTGATCGCAGCTGCACATGAGGAGCTAAGGCTGCAGGACCTCATTCAGATGTTTATAGACACTCAGGACGCAAGGCTTTGTAAGTTGCTCGTTTTGTTTCTCTTTTAAAGTAAATCATGTAGTTGATGGAGGTAACTAATGACATACAAGTTCTTTTTTCTGTATTGTGTGGAGTTCCGACTTTGTCATCTGTAAGTTGGGCAATGTAGTAAAAAAAACAACAACATATTGCATAAACATGATTAAAGTTAACAAATTTAAGGTTTTTGATCTGACAACGTATTATCAATGTCAAAGCTGTATATTAATCCGGTTGTTATTGGATGTCAATATTGGAAGAGTAGTGCGTAGATTATATAAATGAAAGAGGAGGTCATTCGAAAGCGGATAGTAGTTGTTGGTTTGTATTGGCAAAATCTGATAAATTTTTAACACAAATTTAAAGCATTTCTACACTGACCACTAAAAGAGTAGGCGCTGACATGAGCACACGCACAAGGTGCCCACGAGAGGTCGCTGACGGCTCCACAAAATGACATGAAATTGTGTGACGATCGAAACGGGGAGCATTCAGGTCATTCAAGTTCTTTTTTTGAAGTTTAAGAGGAAACAAGGTAGCATCAGTGGGAGGTAAGGTATATGATATATCATATTTATTTTAACAAGGGGAAAAATGTCATTTGCTAATTGAATAATTGTTAATTTCCTAAAGATATAATGTTATTACATTTTAAAAACAAAATGTGTTATACAAGTGCTGAACTTCAAATGAAATATTAACTATTCTAGTATAAATGTGATGGAAGGAACTGAGTTAATTCTCCACTGTGCAATATGTAGGTCAACCTTTACCCTGTTTGCATTTAAATAGCTTATCCATCTCTGTTATCATTTTCTTTAAAGTAATAATTAAACAAGTGGGAGATAGACACAAGGCAAAAGTCACTTGCAATTTGGTCCTTATTATAGAAGAACCAGAGACAGAGAAGGCTACAATGACCCATAGGCTGTTTGAGGAGAAACACCATGCTTCTCTTTATCAGAAATATCGCACAATTCCACCAGATGGGGTGAAGCAGCTGATTCTGGAGTATTTGAACAACAAGGTGTGTACAAATGCCTATTTTCATCTTAAAGCAGGGCAAGGATTCATATGAAGCCTTTTTTTGCACTAAATTCATTTTAAATTGCTTTACAAAAAAGTAAAAGTGTAAGGGATTGGAACGTGCATGCATGATTAAAAAAATAATGAAAATGCTTTAAAAAGTAGAGATTAACAATTAAACTTATGTAGCAATGACTGACCATTTCTTTTCATCACACCCATCATGTAATTTCATATTCATCCTGTACTTTAATATTAGAGACACTGTTTCACTGACACTGTTTGTTCATTTGTCATATATCATGATGTCATCAACTTTTAGAAGTGCACGATTCTTTTTACCTCATGCACAATAATTTGATTTGACGAATCCCAATCTGGGTGGAGTTTCCATGTTCTCCCCGTGTCCACGTGGGTTTCCTCTGGGTTCTCCGGTTTCCTCCCACAGTCCAAAAACATGTATTAAGGTCAATTGAATTGTCCAAATTGCCCAATATAGAGTGTGTTTGTGTTTGTGTATGTGTCTGTGTGAGTGTGCCCAGCAATTGGCATCCTGTCCTGGGTGTATCTGCCCAGCGCCCGAGACGGGAAAACCCTCCCGCGACCCTAGTAGAGGATAAAGTGCATGACAATGGATGGATGGAACTGATACAATACAATATTTACAATTGACCATATTATTTTGTGTTTTTGCAGAAGGGTCCACCCTTTGAGTTGGCTGTGGATTTGGGATGTGGGACAGGACAAAACACTCGATTGTTTGCCCCTCACTTTCAAAAGATAGTGGGCATTGATATCAGTGAGTCTCAGTTAGAAGAAGCCAGGGCGGTTGCAGGGTTTGCAAACATCACCTACAGGTTTGGCTTAATTACTATTTTTTTATTTATTTATTTTTTTTTATCTAGTGTAATATTTTATGATGACTGCTTCTCTCTCTCTCTCTCTCTCTCTCTCTCTCTCTCTCTCTATATATATATATATATATACAGTGGGTTGCAAAAGTATTCATACCCCTTGAACTTTTCCATATTTTGTCACATTACAACCACAAACATAAATATATTTCACTGGAATTTAATGTGAAAGACCAACACAAAGTGGTATACAATTGTGAAGTGGAATGAAAGTTATACATGAATCAACAATTTTTTTACAAATAAAAAACTGAAAAGTGCGATGTGCAA
>JAFMOD010000598.1:0-62168 GCA_019802435.1 Corydoras maculifer | reverse complement strand
TGCAATTGGTTGCACTCAGGGAAAAGGGGGCTGAATAATTTTGCACATCGCACTTTTCAGTTTTTTATTTGTAAAAAAATTGTTGATTCATGTATAACTTTCATTCCACTTCACAATTGTATACCACTTTGTGTTGGTCTTTCACATTAAATTCCAGTGAAATATATTTATGTTTGTGGTTGTAATGTGACAAAATATGGAAAAGTTCAAGGGGTATGAATACTTTTGCAACCTACTGTGTATATATATATATAGACACACACACACAGTGCCTTGCGAAAGTATTCACCCCCCTTTACATTTTTCACATTTTGTTACCTCACAACCTGGAATTCAAAGGGAATATTTGAGGGTCTGCATCATTTAATTTACAGACCATGCCTTCAACTTTCAACATTTAACTTTTTTTTTTTATTGTGAAGCAAACAACAAATAGGACAAAATAACTGAAAACATTAGTGTGCATAACTATTCACCCCCGTAAGTCAGTACTTTGTAGAGCCACCTTTTGCAGCAATTACAGCTGCAAGTCGCTTTGGATAAGTCTCTATAAGCTTGCCACATCTTGCCACTGGAATTTTTGCCCATTCCTCATGGCAAAACTGCTCCAGCTCCTTCAAGTTAAATGGTTTCCGTTGGTGAACAGCAATCTTTAAGTCTGACCACAGATTCTCAATTGGATTAAGGTCTGGGCTTTGACTAGGCCATTCCAATATGTTTACACGTTTCCTTCACTCAAGTGTTGCTTTAGCAGTATGCTTTGGGTCATTGTCCTGTTGGAAGGTAAATCTCCGCCCTAGTCTCAGATCAGTGACAGACGTAAACAGGTTTTGCTCAAGAATATCCCTGTATTTAGCACCATCAATCTTCCCCTCGACTCGGACCAGTTTTCCAGTCCCCGCTGCTGAGAAACATCCCCACAGCATGATACTTCCACCACCATGTTTCACTGTGGGGATGGTGTTCTTGGGGTGATGAGATGTGTTAGGTTTGCGCCAGACATAGTGTTTTCCTTGGTGATCAAAAAGTTCAATTTTGGTCTCATCTGACCAAAGTACCTTCCTCCATACAGTTTGGGAGTCTCCCACATGCCTTTTTGCAAACTCGAAACGAGCCTTCCTATTTTTGCCTGTAAGTAAAGGTTTTTTTTCTGGCCATTCTTCCATAAAGCCCAGCTCTATGGAGTGTACGGCTTATTGTGGTCATATATTATATCATATATATTGTGGTCCAGTCTCTGCTTGGGAACTTTGCAGCTCCTTCATGGTTATCTTTGGTCTCTGTGCTGCCTCTCTGATTAATGCCCTCCTTGACCGGGCTGAGAGTTTTGGTGGGCGGCCCTCTCTTGGCAGGTTTGTTGTGGTACCATCTTCTTTCCATTTGATGATGATGGATTTGATGGTGCTCCGGGGGATCATCAGAGATTTGGATATTTTTTTATAACCCAACCCTGACTTATACTTCTCTACAACTTTATCCCTGACTTGCTTGGAGAGCTCCCTGGTCTTCATGGTGTTGTTTGGTTAGCTTAATGGTGTTGCAGCCTCCGGGGCCTTTCAGAAAAGGTGTGTACATACTGACAGATCATGTGATACTTAGATTGCACACAGGTGGCCTTCATTTCACTAAGCATGTGACTTCTGAAGGTAATTGGTTGCACCAGAACTTTTTAGGGGCTTCATAACAAAGGAGGTGAAAACATATGCACATGCCAATTTTCAGTTTTTTATTTTCATATTCTTTATATACATATATTTTTTTCTCATTTCACTTCTAAAACATAGACTTTTTTGTGCAGATGCATCACATTCGATTCAGATAAAAAAAAAAAAACATACATACAGGTTGTAATGTAGTAAAACTTTTGCAAGGCACTGTGTGTGTGTGTGTGTATATATATATATATATATATATATATATATATATATATATATATATATATAGGAACCTCCACAATGTTTCACTGTTGCCTGTAGACACTCATTATTGTACTGCTCTCCAGCCCTTCGGCGAACAAACTGCCTTCTTCTACAGCCAAATATTTCAAATTTTGATTCATCAGTACAGAGCACTGCTGCCATTTTTCTGCAACCCAGTACCTATGTTTTTATGCATAGTTGAGTCGCTTGGCCTGGTTTCCATGTCAGAGGAATGGCTTTTTGGCTGCAACTCTTCCATGAAGACCACTTCTGACCGGACTTCTCCAGACAGTAGATGGTTGTACCAAGGTTTCAATGGTTTCTGCCAGTTCTGAGGTGATTGCATGGCTGGACATCCTCCGATTTCAAAGGGAAATAAGCTTGATGTGTCTTATCAGCTGCACTAAGCTTCCTTGGCCAACCACTGAGTGTACGATCCTCAACATTGCCAAGTTTGTTTGTGCTTCTTTAAAAGAGCTTGAACAGCATATCTTGAAACCCCAGTCTGCTTGGAAATCTTTGTCTGGGAGAAACCTTGCTGATGCGGTATAACTACCTTGTGTCTTGTTGTGCTCAGTCTTGCCATAGTGTATTACCTGTGACATGAAACTGTCTTCCACAACCTCAGCTTGGTAGCTGAGTTTGGCTGTTCCTCACCCAGTTTTAGGCCTCCTGCACAGCTGTATCTATTTTACTTAATGATTGTGTTTCAACCTACTTTAAAATGATAATCATTAGCATCTGTTTGGTATAATTGGTTGATCATACAACTCACTATAATCTTACAAAATCCCTGACTTTGTGCAAATGTACCTATAAGAATTGGTGCTGGTTTAAAGGCAAATGGTAGTAACAAAAATTATTTCTTTTATTATATATGTATTGTCTTCTAACAGATCAGGTTCAGCAGAGGAGCTACCATTTCCTGACTGCTCTGTGGACTTGCTGACCGCAGCATCGGCAGTTCATTGGTTTAATGCTGATCGTTTCCTAAAGGAAGCCAGCCGTGTGCTTAAACCTTGTGGCTGTTTGGCTCTCTTGGGCTACACTGACCAGTTTAATCTGCATTATGGTTCTTGTGGGGACAAACTGGATGTAATTATTTCAGAGGTAAGAGCTGTACATCTTATCAGAGTTTAATGCCATCCTAAAGATATGAATAAAGATATTGAGAAATGGCCTGTGATTAGTGATTAGTTTCATTATTTTTATGTTTTATATTTCCCAGGCACAAAGCATACATTGTTACATGCATATATATCTTTAATGTGTGTGAATTTAATTAACTTTAATCACGAGCATAACATTGTGATTTGCAATTAATTAGATTTAATTCCGCTTTCTACTTTACTTCCTCTTAAGTGTTTTTGCACTGTTCAAATAAATGGTTATATTTTATTTTGTCCGAAATAATGTTAAACTTTTACTAACATTTATGTGTGCATTTTAAATTTATATTTGCAAAACCTTATAAACTTTGGAAAGACCAAATTATTCATGACCAGACATCAAAACTACTGAAAGAGGAACTCCACCCCACCGATAACATTATATGGACAGTAGTAATCGCACAATTACAACTAGAACAGAAACGTCTTCAAACTGTGCAATATGCAAGAAATTATTTTTGATAATTATGCTTTTAATTTTAACCAAGTCCCTTTCTAGTCGCTCATGATCAAAAGATTCATTGGGTGTCTGAGTCTTGTACCAAGCATGGTTAAAGTGGGTACTGCCTGCAAAATTTGCTTTTATTAACTTAACCTTTTTTGGAATCATTGTTGCTTTTTTTAACAGTATTCACCCAACCTAGCTTTTATCTGGTAAAACATGTTACACACTGTTTAGAAATTTACTTCGGTTTTTTATTGGTTTTATTTTGGTAGAATTATCAGTGTCCCTACACAATGTGAGTGTAAAAAACCTTTATCTGACTCATTATTATGTTCAGATAATTGATTAGTATAAAACTAAATATTTGTTTGATTTTTTTTTAATTATTGTGAATGATCCCTCTGGTCCACTATAATGAAGATAATTTCCTAAAGTCATCACTATAGCAGAGTTGTTTCCATATATGGTGACAAAAGAAAACACTTTGTGACCAATTTTTAGGCAAGTTATATTTTTTTTATACTTTCTTAGGAGCATGTTTGTTTGTGCATAATTATTGGTCCAATCATCTCACTTTTTTGTTTGATTTATAAATAAACATGTATAACATTAAGTTAATTAGAGTTAATACAGTTTTCTTCAAAGAAACCTCATATTTCATAACAAAATTCATAACAAAAAAAATTAGGGTTTGTTTGGCATGAGGGACTGAAACTGCTCTATAGACTCCAATGTAAATTTTTTTTGTCACCTTTTCCTCATTTTTGAATCATAACTCGCTCATAACATTTATGACCCAATCTGCATGATTTTAGAGCAAAATGATCCCCAAGGAGTCCTCTTTCTAACATCGTCTTTGCTGAAGCGATAGGTGAAGTTATGAGTGTTTGTTTGGAGTGTGGAAATTGACTTATTTGCAAGAGAGATTAATGGGAGATAAGGGCGCATATACATACATACATACACAACATCCAATTAGGATTAGGGGGCGTGACCACGTGACATCACCAGGGCAGTCTGCTGCAAATACTCACACAGTTCACAGAAGCTCTTGAGCATCAGGGCAACTTTTACTGCCACCTTCTCAGCATTTTAATCCCTTTATGGTCACAGCTTCAGAAAATACAAATCTAGTCTTTAATATATACTCCAGTCTACATAACTAAAGTCTATTTAAAAAAACATTACAATGCTGCTACGTCATTGGCCGGTTAGATGATTGTATAGACCTATAGCAATCAATAAATATATGTATAATAATGCTATTATTATAGTTTTTAACATTGAGATGTGTGATTTAATTATTTTCTGTATGTGTTTTTACAGGTGAAGACAGTTCTCAAGCCCTATGTTAGTGAACAGGTTGCAGTGGCCAACAGCAAACTGCAGAATTTGCTTGAAGCTATTCCATTTCCTGACAAAGAGAGGTACAAGCAAATTAAGTTTATATGTATGTATGTATTTTTTTGTATATATAAACATCTTAATGTTTGCAAACTCTAAATTCTAAAGTAAATTTTGTTTAGTTACAAATCTATACTGTATATTACAGTTGTTGGGTGGCACGGTGGCTTAGTGGTTAGCACGTTCACCTCTCAGCGCTAGGGATTTCTGGTTAGAATCCTAATCTGGGTGGAGTTTCCATGTTCTCCCCGTGTCCACGTGGGTTTCCTCCGGGTTCTCCGGTTTCCTCCCACAGTCCAAAAACATGGATCAAGGTCAATTGAATTTAAAAATTCAAAATTTCTAAAAATTGCCCCATATAGTGTGTTTGTGTGAGTGAGTGAGTGTGCCCAGCAATAGATTGGTGCCCTGTCCTGGGTGTATCTGGCCAGCGCCTGAAATGTTCTCCCCTGGATGGGCATAGGGAACCCCACCGCCACCCTAGTAGAGGATAAAGCAGAAGATAATGGATGGATATTACAAATTCAGTTCACATATGTCTAAAATCCAAGGAACTTGTTTTATGCCATTTGACCTTTTTGTTTTTAAGGATTGAAAAAATTACATTGGACATAGATATGACAGTTGATGGTGTGATTGGCCTTATCGAGTCCTTCTCATATTATCAGACCTACTTTAGAACTGATAACCAAGCTGCTGTTGCTCTTCTAGAGTCAGCAAAGACAAGGTAATTCATTTTATATTACATACAAAATAATGTTGGTTGTGATAAAACTGAATCCACAGAAAATTTTATCTATAAATATCTGATAAAATGGTTAAAAACTAATAAAAAATTCAATCTTGACTTTGATTGCAGGCTTCTTAAGGAGATGGGAGTCACCTCACCTGACACCAAGTTAAAGTACACAACAGACTTTTACTGTGTGCTCTCAACAAAACCACAGTGAATCTATGAAGTGCCAGGCTGATTTAATGACTCGTATGTAATTATTTTCTTTTCCATCTTAGCAGAAATTATGTTCCTAATTACACAGGGCTAACATTACAAACCATGTATGCTCATTTGCCTCTTTAAAATGTACATATTCTTGTTTCTTGTGTATCAGATGCAGCTGTACTGCTGGAGTTTTAAAACAGCTCAGACAACCAACAATAATTTGCAAACAACAATGTAGTACAAAAATTGTGGTTAAGGAACCAACATTGTAAACTGAAGGTCTCCGGTTCGATTCCCGGTCCCACCAAGCACTAGTTTTGAAGTGCCTTTGGGCAAGGCACATGACCCCAGTTGCTCCCCGGGTTGCCCATCGCTCCGGGCACGTGTGCTCACTTCACCAATGTGTGTATATGTGTGTTTCACTGCACAGATGGGTTAAATGAGGAGGACACATTTCTCTGTGTGTACATACAGTAGGCAAAATAAATCACAAAACAAACACCTAAATCTAAATTGTGGGGGTCCATATAAGAAAAGAGTGAAGGAAGCATGCAAAGTTGAGAAACTGATTAACTACAGTGTTAATGGAAAATAAATCTGAAAAAAATGACAATTAGTGTAGAAAAAAACTACATAAATATCTCTTTATGTAGTTTTACATGAACAATATGTTTTTAACATGAATTATCTGAAAAAGTAAATAGTTTGATTTTGTGTATAGTTTTTCATTAATTATATATATATATATATATATATATAGGTTCTTTATGTTTAAATTTGGGGTAGAAGCTATTGTTTTACTGTTGTTCATGACTATCAGTGATGTAATGGGGTCTAAATCAGAAATGTTGATTTTAGTAAATTATAATTATAAGTAGAAATTAAGAGATTTTATAGCATACATTAATTAGTAAATTAATAAATTGATATTAATATAAATTAATAAGTAAAACTATTCATAATGAAATCATTATTATAATCGTTGTAACTCACAGTTGTTTCATTGACTTAGTATAAGCCTTTTAAATCCTATGGGAGTAGTCAATGATGTCATGTATCAACAGTAGCCAAGCACTGGTTACTGAGGTTTCTAAATGTATGCTAATTATGTAATTATACTGTAGAATCACTGATGTTTTCTTGGAAGAAATCCAGTAAATCCTACACATTATGGCTGCTTTTCACAAAAGTGACAACGGTGGTAAAAATTGTTAAGTATTTTAATTACATTTTCTGATGCAGTATATCCATCATCAATGGAACAGATCCTAATGACCATTGTATAAAAGCATAACTAGACAAAAAAAAATAAAGATGTAATAGTATGGTAAATTCTAATGAAGCAAAAACAACTTAAATAGGGTTATATTCTGCATGAAGAACATGTATTTAAGGTCATCTTCAAATAAGCTCTTTATTTCTGCATTATTGTAATGATTTGATAAAGCATTCCAGGTAATTTGTTTTCTGTTGTTTCTTAATGATAAATGGTAAGTAATTATTAATAGCCAAATCAATACAAATATTTTAATGGTGACATTTTTGTATAGTATGTCATATGATACCACTAACTCTAATTTTTTTACACTAATTTTTAACTCATAACATTTTACTCTTAACATTTGTGTTTTTAAAAATTTGTGATCTGGACAAAAAAGTAGCTGTGATAGTGAATCACTCAAAGCTAAAAATACATTACATTACATTTTTATTAGGTCATTTAGCAGACGCTTTTATCTAAAGCAACTTGCAGTATCCCGAATAGGTCAGAACATAGGGTTATACAGCAGTGGACAACAATGAAGGTTGAGGGCCTTGCTCAAGGACCCACAGTGGACCTGGGATTTTAACCCACAACCTTCTGTCACAGTAAACACTAAGCTAACACTGACACACACTCACAAACAGAGCTTTCCCCTTATTTGTAAAATCGGATATATATCTATTGAATTGTTTTCCTATTTTCCTTAAAACAAAATGTTTTAATTGTGTGATGAGATGTAATGTCTGACTGTAATTAAATAAATGATTATTGGAAACCAGATGGAGGGCAGGATTTATAGTAGCTATTTATGGAAGACTAAGAAAACTCAGTGTTCTAGTTTACATTCATTTACCAGAGACAATGAAACTGTAAAAGTTAATGTGGTGATCTCGCTTGCAACCTAAAGACTTATATTCTGCTGCATGTCATTATAAAGGTCAGGTCTTAGACAACATCTTCATTAAGGTTTACCTGATAGGCTACCAGGTGGTAAAGAGAACTCATTATGTTTCACTTAATCCTCTAGTATGGAGTAGGTGGGGTTCACCATGCCCATCCAAGTGAGTAGGTTTCGGGTGTTGGGCAGGTAAACCCAGGACAGGGTGCTAATCTATCACTGGGGACACTCGCACAGACACACACTCCACATATAGGGGCAATTTAAAGCCAAAAATTCGCCTTGAATCTTCGGACTGTGGAAATAAACCAGAAAACTATTATCAAACATGATTTGACAGATAAGGAGATTATTCCAGGGGCAGGGGCTGAAGAATAAATAGCATTATATAGATACAAAAATGCAAATTATCATACTATAATATAGTAATATGCATTTAAAGTTATTGCTGGTAAAAAAAAAACTAAATTAGTTTACATTCAAAATGTAATTAGAATCAGAATACTTAATTAAACCCCTCGTGGAATTTACACTAGTTACAGATGCCCCATTTATCAGCGTTAGAATATACAAATTAAGAATATAGGATATAAGTACTAATAATAATCATAAGCATGTCTTTTAAAAATGCAATCTAATTAAATTTCAATAGTGTGAAGTATAAGAAAATGGTTAATATAAAAGGTTAGTATAAGTAGCTTAAGATTTAAATACGAAATATGTGCGTATTTAAATGAGAACCTAATTTGTGTTTTGATCCAATCAGAATATTTGCATAAACTTTTGCCCTATGACTAAAAGAGAGTTTGACTAAAATAACATGGTGCCTTTTTTGGATCTGTAAACCCAGATACTGTATATGTTTTAAATCATACCTAAGTATTTGCTGTGAAAATAAACAAAACCGTGCACTTTTTGTGTGTATATATAAAAAAAACATAAAAATATTAAACATGACATTAAAGTACAGGATGAAAAAAAAATTTGTGAGTGGGACAGTGAGTCATTAAGTCAGTAAGAATGCCATTTCCTGTTGCACTAACCTGGTTTAGATTTTACCTCTTTAAAACTATTTGTTTGTAGACGCTGTCAGCTTAAGATGTTCTTGGCCTTATGCTAGCACTTAAATAAATAAATGCTCCCATGTGGTTAGGTTATTAATGGCCATGAACTGCAGGTTTAAGTCTGTGTCACAGGTGTGCTGAGAATGCACCATCAACTTAATAACACCTACTTCCTAATAGTCTGTGTGGATCCGTACCATTAGAAAACAGGACAAAATGAATTGAAAGAGTGTACTATATAAAAAGACATAATACACTTTGTATTTGTGTTATAAAAATGTTCATCTACACACATGGACAAAATTGTTGGGACCCCCTTGGTTAATGAAAGAAAAACAATGTTCACATAAATAACTTGAATCTGACAAAAATAATAAATAAAACATCTATAAAAAAATTAACAAATTTAAATTCAACACTGACTTTGAGTAAATAAACTTATCAAAAATGATGGTACCCCTAAAAATAATGTGACCAAAGGGACATGCTAAATCAAGGTGTGTCCATTAATTAGCATCACCAGTGTCTACAATCTTGTAATCAATCAGTGGGCATAAACTGCATATAGGGCTACAGATAGCCACTGTGCTGTTTGGTGACATGGTGTGTACAACACTCAACATGGACCAGACAAAGCAAAGGAAAGCGTTGTCTAAAGAGATTATAAAAATATACAGAAGCATGCTAAAGGTAAAAGTTATAAGCAGCTTTATGTTCCTGTGACTCCAGTTGCACATATTCAGAAATTTAAGAGACTGTAGTCAACCTCCCTGGATGTGGCCGCAGGAGGAAAATTTAAGACAAATCAAAAAGATGTATAACACGAATGGTAACAACAGAGCCTAGAAAAACTTCTAAAGAGAATAAAACTTGAACTTCAAGCTAAAGGAATATCAGTATCAGACCACACCATCGATCATTGTTTAAGCCAAAGTGGACTTCATGGGAAACAACCAAGTAGTACCCTATTTTTAAAAACAAATCATATAAAAGCCAGATTGCAATTTGCCAAACTACATGTTGACAAGACCCAAAGTGTCTGGGAGAATGTCCTATGGACAGATGAGACAAAAATAGAACTTTATGCCAAGGCACATCAGCTCTATGTTCACAGACAGAAAATGAAGCATATCAAGAAAAAGAACACTGTCTCTACTGTGAAATATGTTATGTTCTGGGGCTCTGCTGCATCTGGCACAGGGTGTCTTAAATCTATGCAGGGTACAATGAAATCTCAAGACTATCATCAAGAGATTCTAGAGAGAAATGTGCTGCTCAGTTTCAGAAAGTTTGGTTTTAGTCGAAGGTCTTGCAAGTCAAGTCAAGACAACTTTATTAGTCTCTTAAGAGCAATTTAATGGTAGCATGGCATTAAAAGAAGAAAATTGTTACTAATTTGACTTATTTATATAAATAACAAAAAAAAAACATTAACAATAATTATTATTCATACATTCATTCATTATTTATCGCTTTTATTCATTCATTATCTATCGCTTTCTATCCTCTGTTAGGGTCGCGGTGAGGTTCCCCATGCCCATCCAGGGGAGAACATTTCGGGCGCTGGTCAGATACACCCAGGACAGGGCGCCAATACATTGCTGGGCACACACTCACTCACACAGACACGCACTCATACACACTCTATATAGGGCAATTTGGAGAACCCAGTTGACTTGTTCCATGTTTGTGGACTGTGGAAGGAATAAATGACTTAGAATGGCGGTTTGTTTTACAAGCCGGTTGCACGTAACGGCGTCCTAAAGACAGAAGTGAAAATTCCTTCTATTGCAACTGGATAATGACCCAAAACACACAGCTAAAAACAACCAAGAATGGGTAAGAGGAAAACATTGGAATATTCTGAAACGGCCTTCTATAATCCCTGACCTAAATTCTATTGAGCATCTTTGGAAGGAGCTGAAACATGCTGTCTGGAAAAGGCACCCTTCAAACCTGAGACAACTGGAGCAGTTTACTCATGAGGAGTGGGCCAAAATACCTGCTGAGAGGTGCAGAAGTCTTAGTTACAGGAATCATTTTATTGCAAATGCTTTCTATTAAATATCAAATGTGATAAAATCAAATCAAATCACATTTTTAGTAAGAATTTTCAAAATACTTTCCTTGTGTCATTTTCTCCACTGGATATATCTTTCTGGTGAAAAGCTAGAAGTTCTCATTTGGCATTAAGTAAGGAATAGTGTAATTAGAAAAAAGAAATCCATGACCACAGCCATTAGGAGATTGTCATGCCATTGATTGGGAACTATGTATAATATTTTAAGACATTGTTTTCATGGATGAAGTAAATGTCTTGTTTACATGCTGAGCTTCTGTGCTGGTGATCAAATATTGAACTCCCAAGCCACTGCTTTTCTCTTGGGTAAAGGCTTTTTACTCATGCCTGCATATATTGAAGTCTAACTTATTTGTATGGCACTGTTTGTGGAAAAAGATTTTGTAGAATGTATCAGTAAAATAACACATGATAAAAAAATTCCATGATGTAAACTTTATGGTACATGAACACAGTAATTGTATTATTGAAGTATGCTGCAAGAGTGTTGTGAACAAGGAAGCATTTTCAATTTGTTTCTAAGACTGCTAACAAATGTCTTAAAGGAGTTAAACTAAATAATACAGAACAGGATCATTATTGTTTAGCAGTTTAAGATTCAAGTTGTTTTGAGCAGTAGATTTTACATTCCATAATGTTTAGTTAAAAGGGAGCAGATGTGTAGATCAGCAGAATTAAATCATTTGTGCATTTTAAGTAAGTTGTTCTTTCATCCTATACATGATTGTTTTCTGATAAATAGAATAATTATCTTGAAAAAAAATTCCATATATTTATGTGGAAAAAAAAAACTAAACAGAAGTTAGAAACCAATGACTAAGAGTGAATCTGCACTTTAAACAGTTGGGAAAAAAAGGAATATTAATCTGTTGACAGACTGTTGACTAAATCCATAAAACAGATCTGGCCTGGTGGCAAAATCAACAAAGCGTGAAAACTGACGAAATTTTTTTGTCTCAGAACAACAAATATTTACTAGGATAGATGTTGGTGGTTTTTCTACTTCTTTGAAAAGTAACAGACTGTTGACAGGAAAACAATGAGTTAACTTTGTCATATTGCAGTTGACAACCCAGCCTTTGCGAGAGTAGAGCCTGTCTAATGAGGTGAACCAAGATCAGAAGATGGGTCCTTCGGGGCTGTAACACAATGAGCTACACCATTGAAATCAGACATTGATTAATGAAATCTAAGGACTGGGTAAAATGGGAATAGCTCTTATTATTGAGGTTATAGCAGGTGTGAAGAGAAGTCTCACAATTTAAGATTGTGAAATAGTGGCGTAGACAAAATAGTGGTGTAGACTACTTAGATGTAGTTTATTTTATTGTTAGACTGTAAGTTGTATTCTGCAAATGTGAAATTTATTAGCAAGACTGAAAAAATGTTGATTAATATGTCAGTGTATAACAATATGCAATCAAATATTTAAATTAAGTACAATAAATACTGTTTAGTACATTTTCTTGTTCTCTAAATGTTTGTTTTAACTAAAAACACATGCTATTGACAATTTTTAAAAATGTTTTAAGGGGCTGCTGTCACTTCCCTCAAATACAACACAATACATTTGCACAGAGGCTAACGAAACTGGCTTCATGGTCAAATGATCCGCAGTCACGGAAGTAAACTGCCGTTTTTGTTTGTTTGTTTCATTTGTAATGTTTGGGTCACGTTTTATAAGCGACTCCATGCATTTGGCATAAGATTTAGCATTTAATTATGCATCCTGCTTGCTGCATTAAAGCTACTATGGCTCTGTACTGTAAAGTGCCATCCAATTAACCTCACAGCATTTGGTTCAATCTGAGCAGAGAATACATCCCTGTTCACTTTAGAAGTCATCCGGCCACTTCCGTCTTTTGTCACATCATCAATAAACGCCTGTTTCTCAGTGCCAGTGCAAACCATGCATGCCCATGCCATCACACTGCCTCCACCATGTTTAACAGAGGATGTGGTGTGCTTTGGATCATGGGCCTTTCCAAGCCTTCTCCATCTCTTACAATCATTCTGCTACAGGTTGGTCTAAGTTTCATCTGTCCATAGAATGCTGGATGCTGGATGTCCAGAACTAGGCTGAATGTTTTAGATGTTCTTTTTGGCAAAGTATAATCTGACCTTTCAATTTTTGAGGCTAATAAATGGTTTGCTCTTATTTGCGCTCATGAAGTCCTCTCTTTTTGGTGGACATAAATACTGATATAACTACTTCCTGGAGAGTGTTTTACACTTGGCTGGATGTTGTGAAGGTTTTTTGTCACTATGGGAAGAATTCTGTGATCATCTACCACTGTTGAATTCCATGGACATTCAAGCCTTTTTGAGTTGCTTAGGTCACCAGTGTGTTTTTCCCCTTCAAAATGTACCAAGCTGTTGATTTGGCCACTCCTAATATCCTACTGATGGATTTCACCTTTTTCAGCCTAATGATGGTCTCTCTTACCTCAGATGAGAGCTTCTTTGACCACATATTGTGAGTTCATGGCAAATTCAAATTCAAATGCCACACCTGAAAAACTACTCCAGACCATTTACTTAATTGCTTAATTGATGTTGGTTTAACGAAGGAATAGCCATTGTGGTCTATGAAATAATTGTCAGATTACTTTTGGTACCTTGAAAAAAAGACAGCTATGTATTAAAGAGTTGTAATTTATAAACAATTCCTTCAATTAGAATGTAAATACACTCAAGTTAAATCTGTCTGCACTCTCTGAGAGTAAGCCCATATTGATTATATAACTCTATCTTGATTTTGTTTTAGTACACAGCTAAATTTCCAAAACTTGCGTGAATGTTTTTGGGCCTAACTGTACATCTACTTTCTTTTCAAACATCAGTTATGAAAACATTGTTAATTAGCACATACTGAATATGTTTAAAGGCCTACTGTAATGTCCTTGACATTGTTTTTTTATTGTTGAATGCTGTTGAATGAATGCTGTTAAATCTAATTATTGTTGCATGAGTGTTTTAAGGTCACAGACTGGTCATCATTTTAGAAGCCACCAGTGTCAACAATGCTATTCAACTACTGTTGCTGAAATAATCACAAGGACACAGTGGCCTAGTATTTCATCAATGAACACATTAATTGAAAAGGTTTGTTGTCATCAAGATGAAACACTAATGGCTCAAACATGACTAGTGTCTAATCTACCTCAAATAAGTATGTTTTCCCTCAGTGTTATTGAAGGTACATGAATGATTATGTTACAGAAAAAAACTTAATTAACAGCCTTTAGAAATATGGACACATAGAACAAAATGACCTGCCAGAATGTTTGGATAAAATGTTTGCAATATTTGTGCAGACCACAAGACGTGCGATATGCAGATTTCTAAAATGTTTTATATGCTATATTTGCTTCTGTACCCATGCTGTCTACGCATTTTCAGATAAAAAAAAAGGTAGTAATTGACAATAATAGTGTTTAAATATATTGTTGTATCCTTAAAGTTAATTATTGCCAATAGTTATATAGTGGTATTATAAATTGATCAGCGACAGCATGAAAATCTGTGAAAGAGTAGTTAAGCTATGTTTAGAAAAGATGTGAGGATTTGGTAGCAGCAGAAAAATGTAACATTGATTTAATGTTTGTTTTGAGAATTTGGATGTAGTAGTATAGAGAAGGTCAGAAGTACCTGCACTCAGTGTTTGTAGATCTAGAGAAGTATTCAACAAGGTGCTGAGAAAATCTTTAGAAATCTTTAGTTGCTGAATTAACAGTCTATTGGTCTGTATGGTTGCACTGCTATATTAAATTGATGATTTATTCTGCTTGTGTCAGGTTGCCTTAAAGGGGAACTAAGTGCAACATGCAAATGCAGAAAGCCAAACTAATTACCACCAAAAGAGTTCAGCAGAAACAACTCCAGAAATCGCAGAATAAAGAAGCATTAAATGACAAAAAAACATACACACACTAAAGCAGTAAACAAAAAAAATCAAAAGTACATAAACCAAAGTAAACAAACTAAAAACCTAAATACGAAACAGACACTGGACGCTTTCAGGAATGTCTGTAATAATACTGGCAGGGCACCTGTTAAACCCAAAATCAATGGATGCGCCTTTATAGTCACTGGAGGCGCTGTTCGCCGCTTACTGGACAGGATCTCTAGTACAGGGGTGCTCAATACGTCAGGGGTGTCAGGTAGATCGCGATGGAGGTTTGAGGGGAAAAAAAGCGTTTATCACGTATCAGCGTTTTTTTTACAGCACAGTATCGGAAGCGCTTATACACACACGCGCATTAACACATTAACACACAATGTGACTCATTCTGAACCGCGATCTCTATCGTTCTGCAAGCGAGTGGTCTGCCCCCCCCGTCTCTCTCGCTGTTCCCAAAACCGGCCCGTGGCCACACCTCCCGAATCATCTACATTAGATTTACATTACATTATATTTACATTACATTAGATAGTTTCTGTTTGTGTTTTTACACTTTATTTGACTGACAAGATGAGTGAAGGACGAGTGAAGCTCAAAAAGAGCTAAAATGTTCGACTTTCATTTAGAGTGGGGGGGGGGTGAATATATTTTTACAATGTCAAACTCAAGATGCATTTGCTTTTATTAATGTTCATATTCTGTTTGGGGGCAGCACAGTGGCTTAGTGGTTAGCATGTTCTCCTCTCAGCACTAGGGATTCCGAGCTCGAATCCCAATCTGGGTGGAGTTTCCATGTTCTCCCCGTGTCCACGTGGCTTTCCTTTGGGTTTCTTTGGGTTCTTCCCACAGTCCAAAAACATGGATTAAGGTCAATGGAATTCTCCAAATTGCCCCATATAGAGTGTGTTTGTGTGTGTGAGTGAGTGTGTGCCCAGTGATAGATTGGCACCCTGTCCTGGGTGTAATCTGCCCAGCGCTTGAAGTGTTCTCCCCTGAATGGGCATGGGTGACCCTAATAGAGGATAAAGCGTAAGATAATGGATGGATGGATGTTCTATTTGGGGAAATGTGGGTTACAGTGATTGTTTTACATTTGTGCTGTATGCTGTGTGTTTGGTGGTTTGGGTGTAACTAAAATCAGGTTTTCTCTGTGCTATTTGCTGGAATGTGTTTAATAAAAGAGCAATTCTAACAGATTTGACAATACTAACATGATGTGTGTAAACAGGTTTCAATATAAAAGCCTAAAAAATAGAGATTGACCCCGTTAGATCTTGATGACCTGTCCAATGGAAAAGTAGATCTCGGACCAGAAAAGTGTGGGCACCCCTGCTCTAGAGGTACTTTGAGTACCAACAGGGGTACCTGGAGTATCAACCGAGTCGCAGGAGGAAAAGGCAGGGGTGGTAAGAGTGGTGTCTTGGACAGAGCAAAGAAGGAACACCACAGTGACAAGGAAGATGTGGAAGCACAGATGATGAAGGGGAACCAGAAGACACCACAGAACTGAGTGGACGTAACCTACTGGGCACAGGTGCAGAGCCAGGACATGTACTAGGCTCGTGCTCAGCACCAGCACCAATCCCAAACCCCACTGTGGCCACGATTTAAATCACTATAACCGCTTGGGGTGTACATGAGTCCACTGGACCCACTGGGGCTGTACTCGTGACCACCAGACTCGCTGGGCCGTACCTGAAATAACTAGACCCGCTGAGGTCGTACTCGAGACTACTAGACCCACTGGGGCTATACTCGCGACAACTAGAGAGAGATTTGGACTCTATCTGATGCTTAGGTAAACAAGAGGGTGGATAAATCACAGGACATGAACAGGATGAATCACAAAGGGGATCCATCATTTCACAAAATACTAACCAGACATGACCGGGCAATGAAGATACTTAACATTGTTCGTTAAAGGAATGGCATTGTTGTTTAAGAGTACAGTAGCTTCTCTATATAGTAATCGTATCTATATGTATATGTAGAAAAAATGGTTATTGCTTTTCTTGTAATAATTTAAACATGTACCATGTTATTTTAAACTGATTTTAAATAGCCCATGGAGTGTCTGTTTTAAAATAGCATTCAAGGTCAAACATTGATATTAAACAATCAGAATCAGATGGATATGAAGCCCACTTGCATTTCTTTACAACAAACATCAAACTGTGTCTTTTGTAAACTTGCTCTGTGCCCAGAAGCACAATTAAACTATAATACAAAATTATCTACTTTCTTCCACAAAGTATAAAAAGGTATAGATCCCTACAGTCACTTTGTACTCTGTATAACTGTTCCCATAATTTGAACCTGAGGGACAAGCCTAATTGCTTTACTTTCGTACCCATTCTTCATCATCTTTATCAATCACCTCCATTTGGCATGGAGGTACATTCATCTAGTCTTGGTGCCACTAAAATGATTTAGTAACTGTGGCAGTCGCAGCCCCACAAAACTCCAAACCATAACATGGTTTTCAAAAAAATATCCTTGGCAAAACAACTTGATCAGAATTTTTTTCCACTATTAACCTCACACTCAAGGAATGACAGCTTTGCCTTAGTGACGCCTAAATCTAATTACTAGTTCTAACTGATCACAAGGCCCTACACACTGATTGCCAGGTGGCTCATTGCTCACCAATAAAAAATTATTGTTCACCAGCCAAAAATGAAGCATACACACTGTCCCATCTCTACAAATGTAATAATTCCGAACCTTACTTGAGCAAACTTATTTTGCTAACTGAGCACCTAAATTAAGTGGGATTTACTGGGAAGTCAATCCATCCCTATAACCAAACTCATGCTGGATAACTGCAGACTAGAGAGAATATATGTTCTGTTGCCATTTTGCCTGCACCTTGTCACCTTTGTTAGTATATCCTGTATACACCTCAGCTGCTGTACAGGAAATACTGGTGAGAGAGTTTGCTAATAGTCATCCTGAATTATTTTGCTTATTGCTCTAGCAGACCCTTTAGGAGAGAGGCTTGTCCGTGTTGCACCTGGCCCCATGCCTTCTCACATTTACCTACTCTGCACAGATCCAGTTGTCTTACCTGTCTTAACTTCCTGACAGACATGTCCTCTGCGTCTGCTGTTCATCACTTTTTTTTTATCTGTCTCTCCCTTTCCTGTTTTCTTCTTGTAAGTTTGTTTGTAGTTTTAGTTTTGTTTTTGCTTCCAACTAATTTCCCCACTTACTACTGCTGCCAGATATCTTATCCTCATTTATGGTCTGATCTTTGCATTCTGATGTCATTTTTCACATAGCTATTAGCTGTGCAGTGTTGTTATTTTCCCTGCACTACCTCTGTTAAATAAATCTGGTTTAATATCATTTACTGCATTCATCTCTTGCCTTCTTCAGCTTTACTCCTTAGTGATGTAAGGACAGCATTTGGACAGTTTTAAGAAATAAAAAATTGTAGAAGTCTGCAATCAATTTTGACAGTGACTAACAAAATAAAATGCTTTAAAATATAGAAAATGCTTTGTTAAACTGCAGTAGTTTAAGCTAATTTATTTATAGAGCATTTTTACAATATACAATTGTACATAGTTTTAGTATCTCAAAGCAGCTTTATAGTGTTCTAAGCCTGAATCCCATAGGAGTATGCCAAAGTCACAGTGGGGATGAAATATTCACTTGTGTGTGTTTTGTTTTAAAACTAAATCCTTGTAAGGAACAGGGGACTCATCTTTGATCAGTTAACAATTTACCATATAAGTCACTAAAATATTGCTCGTGTGTGTGTGTATATATATATATATATATATATATATATATATATATATATATATATATATATATATATATTGGGGTGCCTGTGATTTGAAGCTGATATTGTGCCTGTAGTTAATATTCAAGTTTATTTTAATTGTCACATTGTCACATACACTTTTTTTACGTATGGAATTTTCCACAAAAGATAATTATTAGTTTTTCATGAGAGGTCACCTCTTTTTAAAACTTTTATAGGACAAAGACAATTAATGTACAATCTAAATTCATCATTTCGAATGATTTCCTGGCTCCTCCTGTTATTAACAATTTTGTACTTGATTGTAGCACTGCGTCACAAAAATTTTATGTTTTTTCATCATTTCTGTGAAGCGTTTCACAGCCTGGTCTTGGTCTATGGCCCAGTCACCTGAGACCTCTGATCTAAGGAACACCTAATCAAAGCAGGAAGTGGTGTATAGACTGGAACATCAAAGAGAATAGTCTAAGCAGACAAAGAAATCAGTCAGGGCCTGGAGGCATGCTGGAAAAGCATAAAGCAGACACACATTACACACCAGCAAGGTGAGCTGCATGAGAAAGAGCAAAGTGGTGGTTCAGCTGATAAAAGCCCAAGTACAAACTGAATGCTGAAGGGAAACATGGAAACACCTATATGGAACCATATACAATACAAATGCTTTAACATGTAATATGCACTTAGTAACCACTTTAATAAGATGCACCTTCTTGTTGCATTTAAAAGTTCTAAGATTAACACTGTGGTCAATCTATTTTGATAAATACCTTTTTAATCTCTATTTCTTTTTTCTTTGTTTTCTGATAGACCAACTCAAAGCAGATATTGTTTAAAGGTTGAATGATTCCCAACTTTGCAGTTACACTAACTTGGTGGTGGTGTGTTAGTGTGTGTCACACTGGTATGAATGGTTCAGCAGAGATGATTTCCATTTACTCTGTTTGCACTCTATAATATGCACCAAAATTATATGTAGATGAAAAGTTACTTACTGATAATCCTCCTCTTAAATTGTAAATCTCTAAAGTAACAATAGACTTAATTTTAGACACTAATTTTGCATTTTGTCTTATTTTTTATTAAATCATTAGTGTGGCATTGTTTAGCTAAATCTGTTATCACATAATCTTTGAGAACTTCCAAAATATATGTTAACGAACAAAACAGTGGAAATTGCTTTCTCCTGTGACTGTGAATGGTAAATGAAACTGATAAAATTGATAATTATTTTAGTAACAAGTGTTAGACTAACCTATGAGACTAAGTATAGATTAACAATGAAAAAAATTACCATAGGGTGAAAAATTGCACATTGCAATATAAATACACTGCAGCAAAAGTGACACAGATGAGCATTGCTCCTGGCACAAAATGAACAGACTTCACATTTTACCCTATGTCCACTGTACTTTGTCATTTTTTAATTTGGATTTTTAACAATATCCATTTTTAATTTATTTATTTATGTTAAAATGTTATTTTAATCCAATATTATTCTTTGTCTAGTACTGTACTCATAAACCGCATGAAAACTTCACAAGATCAAAAACATGTTCTGACACCCGTACTAAAGGTGTTTTCTTGGGTTCCGAAACCCTTCCTTTAGGAAGCTTAGTATCATCATAAAGGTATCATCATCATCATCATCATCACCTGATACTGTGCAAATCAGCAGAGCCACAATTATTAAAGAAGCATAGAAAGTCTTGGCTGCAGATTATTTGAGGCACAATCAGAATGAGAACAGTCATTTATGTGGCGAGATTTGTTTGCAGCTCCAGCCAAATAAAGTTATTATGCTCGTTATTATGCTGGGATTTATTGTTAATAAATTCTGTGCAATGAGTTGTGTAACAGTTCTCATGCACATGATTCTTCCCACCATTGGTCCATGGTAACAAATAGTCTTGCTGGAAACTGGTCCATGGTAAAAAAAAATAATAATAAAATTTTGGGAACCACTGACTTAAATTACCAAATGCAATGTGTGTGCAAGATGACTACAAGACTATTAATTCATTTTAGCATCAAGTTACATGTACTAGCCTTGACACATCTTAGGGGCTGAATTAAAGAAACCAGAGTGGATAAGCTGTAATTTCCTTTGCTAAAATGATACAACTAAAATACATTAAGTTTAATGCATTTTTTTCACTTTAATAATGTATCCAGGCTAAGAAATACATTCTTTATTCAATATGCAGAGAAACTAAGTTGCACTTTTACAGCCTCAGGGTTAGATTATTGTAATTCATCTGACAGGATGTTTTAATAAATTGTTACACAAAGTACTGGTTCAAAATGCAGCAGTCAGAGTTTTAACTAGAACCAAAAAGTCTGATCATATTAAGTCATTGCTGTTTTTAATTAGTGCATTGATTATTTTCCTTACCACCAAAGAGCCTGACTGAACCATCCAACATGACAGAAAGTCCTATTTTTGTTATTTTGTGTTCAGCTCTGATTCCCCAGAAATGAATTACTCATTCCCTCTATGCATTTGTTTACAGTTGTTTGTGACAGTGTTTTTTGTATCCAGGTAATTTATTGTGCCAGAGGTGTAGAGACACAGACAATGCTGGGTTAGACAAAAAAAATCCACTTGTATGTAAAAACACATGAGAAGCAGCTTAAACCAAATAATAACAAAACTGGGAATGGTGGAAATGAATATATAGAGAGAGGGCCTAAAAGATGAGGGGAGGAGCTTAAGGCAGCTGAGGATCATGGGTAGAAAAAGACATGTGTGTATGTATGAAGGCTAATAAAGAGACACGTTATACTTATAGTTGGACTTACGCGAATGTTTTTTATCGAAGGATGCAACATGGTGTTAGAAATGCTGTAGTCTAATGTAATTAAAAAATCACAGAATCTTTGTACACCTACAAGTTAAAGTAAAGACAGGATAAGCTAAGATGATACTAGAGGTGGGAGCCCCAGCAACCGACAGTGGCACGGGCACCTGCACAGAGGCAGAGGCAGTGGCAAAGTTGGCGGGGCAGCGCCATGTGCTACCTTTACACTACAGCCACCGAGCCTTTCAACTATTTAAAGCCACAAGAGTGGGACAAATGGATTGCATGTTGGGCAATGTGAACAACGTTTTCCACAGGCTTTTGCTGACAGAGTCTGATAGAAACAAATTTGTCAGAGTGGGTGATGGTTTTCCATGTTTCTTTGTTGTCAAGAAAAATGCAATTTATTAGCATGCTAAGTTCAACGTGCAAACAGACTAAAGAGTAGCCTGTCGATGTGTTTGACACTGCTTTATATGCACTAGCAGAAGACTGCAGCTATGGGGTGCTACATGATGAGGTAATCAGAGACAGACTTGTGGTCAGACTATTGGACAAGGGGCTGTCAGAACGCATGCAGCTGGATGCAAAACTTACTTTGGAGAAAGCTGTCAGAATGGCATGCCAAAGTGAGGAATTGAAAAGGCAGCAAGCTTCTCTTAGAGGTGACACCAATGCATAAGCAAGTGGGTTTTGTGGATGAAGTCAGAATGCGTGAAAAATAAGTTTAATAAATACAAACCTCAGGATGACAAGACACTCCGTGCCCAGTACAGCAAAAGAAAGTTTTTACAGCCTCAATGTCATATATGTGACCACTCCCCATCACACCCAAAAGGTGATTGCAAAAAGGGATATACCATTTGGGCATGCCAAATAGCTTCAACCTCTTAACACTTTCAGAATATAATGGTAACCGAAGTCACAGAGGGGCTTGAGGGTGTCGTTTGTCACATAGATGAGGTACTGGTGTGGGGTCATATGCAAGAGGAACACCATATTCACCTGCATGTGGTACTGGAGAAAATCCAGACGGCAGGCATCACCCTAAACAATAAGAAATATGTCCTGTCGAAGTTAGAGGTGAGCTTTCTAGGCCATGTGGTCTCAGTCAATGGCATCAGCCTAGACCCTGACAAGACCTGGCAGGAACCAACAACAGTAAATCAGTTGGGCAAAATTATTCCACATTTGGGTGAGAGAGACAAACCACTGCGTGATATCCTGTCTGAGAAAAACTGCTGAGTGTTGATCATGCCAGACCCTTTCAATGTAATGTTCCAATAGAGAGAGCAAATCCTCACCAGACGTGTCTAAGTCTCTTGGGTATTCAAGCACTGGATGCTCTACCTTCTCGAATTCAACATTTCTCAATGCCTCTGATGCAGTATTCCTTTTTCATTTCTCATGTGCCAGGGAAGTGTCTGTGAACAGCAGATGCTCTATCACGTGCTCCAGTCAAGCAAAAGGATTCACTCACTAGGTAATACTACTCATACTCGGACTTTGTAGCAGAGCAGAACAGAACTGCATGATCAAGGAAGCTTGTTGAAACACCCAATTCTAGACTTATCCCTGGAAAACAGGATTATCTAGCCAAGAACTTAGCTTAGCTTAACAGAACCTCTGGAAACTAAATTGTTCCAGTTGTCTTTTGAATTTTATCACCTAAAGCTGTTGCTTTCATGGGCAGTTAATGCATAAATATTGCAAAATCATGAGCCAACATTAAAATCCCAAAATTTGAATAAATTCCAGCACATTTTGTCTACCTATATATAAAACAACATTAAACTATAACATAATGGATGAAGTTTAAGTTATCTGTTCCCCCTTTTTGGCCTGTTTATTAAAATAGTGCAGACATGCTCTATATACTGTACATGGATTTACTGATTATTTGCAGTTTCTATAATATAGCATTGAAAACTGCCATATTGTATATTTATAGCATTTTATTATTGCTATTTTTATGTTAAAATGTAAAAAATAATTAATGTTACTAAATTAATAAGAATTGGAACCTAACACTCTGTGAAGGTATAATCATGTTATATTTACATTTACATTTAGTCATTTAGCAGACGCTTTAATCCAAAGCGACTTACAAATGAGAACAGTTCAAGTCAGAAGTTATGCAGAAACCAACTATACTGTAAATTCCTCAAACCTGATTGTTATGTGATGCTGCGCCCCCTTTTTTTTTTTTTTTTTAAATTTTTTTTTAACAACAGGTATTTGTTAAAGAGATGCATCTTCAGTAGTTTCTTAAAACTGCCTAGTGATTCTGCCTTATGGACAGAGTTGGGAAGATCGATCCACCATTTTGCAGTGGTGAACGCCATGGAGTGAGAATTAGCTCCTCGGTGAGGTGGAATCGCCACGTGGCAATCATCACTGAAGCGAAGTGAACAAGTCGGAGTATATTTTGAAAAGACAGAGTGAAGGTAGGAGGGGAAGATCCAGAAATTGTTCTGTAGGCCAGAGTTAGTGACAATGTACTGAATGCGAGCAGTTACAGGGAGCCAATGGAGGGAAATGAGTAATGGAGTGACATGAGTTCGCTTGGGCTGGTTAAATGTCGGGCTGCAGAGTTTTGAATTAGTTAAAGATAAATATGTTATATAATGTCATAGTACTCTTTGCTAGAAAATAAAAAATTAGAAACGCATAAGCTAAAAAAACCTAGACTTGTTTGTAAAAAAGCGTTCCAGCAAGACAATAATCCAAAGCATTCTTCTAAAACTAACACTGTTAATGTTTGGGACCAAATTTGTGTTTGAGCAATGTTGCAAAATATTTCACTTTAAATACACAAGTTTACTTTCAGCCAGGGGCGTCGTTAGACCTGGGCTTTCAGGGCTATAGCCCCGGATGTTTTGTCAGTAACCCCGGATCAAATGAGAGCAGCTTTCTCTTGAACCGTCTAACCGTCTCTTGAACCTAAATTGGAAACAATTTAGTTTCCAGAGGTTCTGTTGAGCTAAGCTAAGTTCTTGGCTAGATAATCCTGTTTTCCAGGGATAAGTCTACAATTGGGTGTTTCAACAAGCTTCCTTGATCATGCAGTTCTGTTCTGCTCTGCTACAAAGTCCGAGTATGAGTAGTATTACCTAGTGAGTGAATCCTTTCGCTTGACTGGAGCACGTGATAGAGCATCTGCTGTTCACAGACACTTCCCTGGATTTTGCAAACCGTCTCTCCTCCGGGACCGAACAATGGAGTCACCGTCAGCTGTTTGTGCTTCCAGGGACAGATTTTTTCACCAGCACCAGGATTAAAGTTACCGTTATATTATAGCTGTATGTTGGCTGTAAAGAGCGGTTTCTCAGCTTTCAAAAAAACATCTGAATTTTCCTATGGCGCAAAGTGTCGCAAAGTTATGGTATTTCAAATCAAAACCTTGTTAAAACTCTCTCATCTGCAACTGACCCTTAAAACGGATTCATGCTTTTCTGCCGAAGCTCAGATTTTTTTATTCAAACATTTTCAGCCAAAACCATCATTTATTAGAACTGAATGTGCTATACACTGCTGACAGACAAATTTCATATGTAATTTAATTTTATCCAAAATAACTAATAAATGATCAAACAAAATGAATGTAACAACAGTTTGAAAAATGAATAAATGCACTCATGAAAGGGCACTTTTTAAAGAGGACAGAGGGGGAATAAGGGATCTGGGCTAAAGCCCCTGATATTTCAAAACCCTAAAAATGCCCCTGCTTTCAGCAATAACAATCTGTTAGAATTAAAAAAGTCTAAATTATATTTGTGCAAACCTCATCCTAATTTACTTAACACAAGACACATACAGCAACACGAAATTTGTAAAGTTGATTTTAAGAGTAGCAAAATTAATTCAAACCTGTCAATCAGTTCTCAAATGCTTCACATAAAAATTACTTTTAGTCTTTAGACTGGCACGATTTTTGCAGCTATTCAGTAAAAGGTTAAAACTGACAGAAATATTACAGTTCAGAGCTCAAAACTCAAAGATCATGCAAATAGACGCTGGGTTTTGTATCACAACTGATTCCTTGACCTTTTCTCAACTGATAAAATTATTTTGATGTCTAGAAAAAAAGCCTCTATTTATTCAATATACTTGTTCTAAAAAAAAAAATGGAGTAGCAGGTTGTTCATACATTGCCTTCTCAAAACATGTGCTCCATCATCTCACAATCATACTAAAATAAAGATCACTATAAACATTGCACTTTGAAAAATTATTATGATTATTATTACATCATATTAGTGCTACAAATGCATAGTGATGCATTAATATTAATTTAACACATTAATAACATGTGACCCTGATGAAAAGTCTGAGATATATGCTAAGAGGTGTGTAAGTATGTCATGGTATTGAATTATTATAAATGTGAGTTTCAGAGCCAGCACAAACATTAGCATTGCATACACACAAAATAGTAGTTTGATTAAATTGAAATCAAATCATCTTATTCATTTAGAGTTAATTTTGGTGTGTCGTTAGTCTGTTGCTTAAAATCAGTTATATCTAGAACTTGGTCTGATAATAAGGGACCTGTAGTGTCACATTAAACCTGGAACAGTTTACAGTACTGAGTATCTTTTCAATAAGTTCCTATGCAGTTTTTTTCATTATTTCTGTAACAGAGTTCTTTGATTTTTCTAACTTAACAGAAAGATATGATGATATTTATCATATATTTAAAATATGTAGTTCACAGTAGATTAACTGTGTTCACAGTTAAATGTAAAAAAGGTATTAAGCATCTAAATTTATGGTTAAATTTATTTACAACATTAAATCTGTAATATACATAATAATATCTGTATATCTATATCTAATAATATCTGGCAGTAACGAATCACAACAAGAAGGTTCTGGATTGATCTTTGAGGTGCTGAGGTGAACAACAGTCCTTCTATACTGAGCTTGCATGTCTTTCAGTTTCAGGCTTTATATATTTAAAATCTGTTTCTGTATGCATTTCTTACACATTTTGTTCCTTCTAGCATTAAAGATCAGGTCCATTTACACTTTGCAAAAACACTCTGGGGAAAGTGGCTTTGGCAGTGCAGCACACCATGCAGTAGTGTTGAGGAGGTTGGGGATGGTTCATTACCATTTAATGACACATCTACTAAAAATTGAGACTGTGTATAAGCAGACACTGGGTAATAGACAAAATTTTTTGGAAACAGAGGAAAAGTAGAAAGACAAAATTGTTCACTGGTGTCATCTACATTGACCAAATCATGTTTTATTTAATTTGTAAAAAAGAAAAAAAACTATTATATGAGTCTGTAACCACAATAAATCTGTTGGTAATGCTGCATTGTACATATAATTTAAGGGTTTTGTCTGATGTAACTTAGAAAAATAAAAAAAATATATAATTATTCAAACAAATTTTTCTACACAATTGAAGACAATATTTTCTTTCCCAAAGCATTTGGCAAATCTTGAGTTGTCAATAAGTTGTAATATAAGCCACAGTAGCTTTTAGTGTAGTAAAAGATATTTAAAGTCTTTCTCATATATCCGCCTGCCTTACCGACATATCTATTTGGATGAAAACCCTTCATCTCAAATTAAATTTGGCTTCTCATAATTCCCAGCTAAACCCTTTAATCCATCATGACCTGACCTTCCACATTGATGGCTCCACAATCTCTCCAAACGACTCGGCCCGTAACCTTGGTTTCATAATTGACTCACATATTAAACTATCTGATCAGGTCACTTAAACTGCCCGTTCCTGGAGGTTTTAAAATGCCCTTGTTTGCAATTTAAGTGTCACATGTTTTGTCAGTATAACACCATTTATAAATTGTAAATTGTTTTGAGACACCTGTCTCAAAACAAATGAAAAAATAAGACCTCACAGCTCACTGTGCATGTCAGAGCAATTGAGAGTCATGAAGTTGAAGGAACTGTCCGAGGAGCTCCGAAACAAAATTGTGGCAAGACACAGATCATGCCAAGGTTACAAAAGAATTTACGCAGCACTCAAGTTTTCTAAGAGCACATTGGTCTCCATAAGTCTTAAATGGAAGAAGTTTGGCACCACCAGAACTCTTTCTAGACCTAGCCATCCAGCCAAACTAAGCAATCGTAAGAGGAGAGCCTTGGTTAGAGAAGTAAAGAAGAACCAAAAGATCACTGTGGCTAAGCTCCAGAGATGCAGTAGGAAGATGGAATGAAGTTCCACAAAGTCGACTATCACTGCAGCCCTCCACCAGTCAGGGCTTTATGGCAGAGTGGCCTGACAGAAAGACTCTCCTCAGTGCAAGAAATATGAAAGCCTGCATAGAGTTTACCAAAAAACAAATGGTTTAAAAAAATGGTTTATAGTATTTTTTTATTGATTAGATTAACTTTTATTAAAAAAAAGTAATACAGGGTTGTTCCTTTTTGTCCAGCCAGCAATAAACATTAAATATGATGTAGGGTGCATGTGCCTGCTCATGTGTGTGTGAGTGAGTGAATAATAGTGGGGTCATGCCTGACAAGACAGCCCACATTTTTGCTCTTGCATCTATTGCCAACTGGCTCAAAGAACTGAGTGGGGGCTATTTTAGGAAGGTGGAGAGTCATAACAGATTATGTGATTTGGAGCAAAATGCTATGTTGTACATGTCTACAATTAATCTGCTGTAAGTGAAAGATAGATTTCCTGTCAATGACATAAAGAATTTGTTAAACTCTGTACTCCAATGGTCAGGCTCTTTACAGGACCACCAGAGAGCAGATGTTATTTGGGTTTAGAATGATACTCAGCAGTGCAGCGACACTAATGTAGTAGTGTTGTGTTGATTTATGTGTTGAATAATTTAATAAGTAACACTAGTGCTGATGGAGTACTTAAACACTGTTTTCACTTATTGTAATCCATATTAGACACATTGCTTTACCTTGTAGATGACATACACTAACATATTTTGATCATGCTCACAGAACACACCCCACATGATGCTGGTGGCTTTTGGGTTAATAAAGTTTTAGCACTCTTCACTAGAAAACAAATAAGATAAAGTATGCAGAAAAACAGATGGACTATAGATAAACAAAGATCAAAGGGGGAGGTATATTAAATAAAGTAACCGGTGAGTATCTGTCTGGCTTTTTCAAGTTATTTGCCCCAGTTAGCTCACTGCCAGTTACTTAAGCATCTTCTTCCATGCGTGCAAAAATGCTGACAAATTCATTTTCCAACCTCAAGACTGGTAATGCCAGTACTCTCTTTTATAATTTACAGAATCAGAATTGTAGATGAGTTAAATAAAAACACAGAGGGCTTACTTAAATTTCACTTGGAAATATGAGCAAATGTAAAATTCCAAACAGATCTTATAAAAACAATAATTGATAAGATATGGCAGTTCCTTATTTAGATTTTGTGTATCTGTGTATTCCTGTAAAGTTTTTCATGTACTTGAATGCATTTACAAAAATGAAGCACAAACAGATAGCAGATAAAAATATTAACTTTCACAATTTCTTTGGGGTTTCCATCGTCTATAGTTTAGCACAAAATTGACTTGGACCAAGCAGAATTTCCACAATTATGATAAGGAAAAAATAAAATCTCTCAGAGTTAAACTCTGACCTATAAGTAATTGACCTGGCATTACAATGCCGGCAATAGAGCTGAGTATGATTAGGAATGAAATAAGGGTCCTCAGCATGGTCAGGCACAGAAGGAGAGGGCAAGTGAATACTGCCCTACAATAATTACCTTATCTCTGCTCTGAGCAACAAAGATCAAAGGTACTGTACAGAAATGTTCAAGAACATTTCTGCAATAATGTAGTTTCATAGTGAGTCGCATATAGACCTAATATTATTGTCCCCTACTGCTAAACACACAGCATTGCTTCCCATTGTGATTCATTTCCTTTAACAGCATTCTCAATCCATAAGTTTTGTACATCTGAATGTATGTAAAAGATTTTCTGTTGTTTTTTTCACTCTCCTTTAAGCTTGTGATTGAACTGACATGAGAAGGAAATGTTGAGCTCTGTGTCACTTGTTCTACAAGAAGCACATGGCTAATGATTCCGTGAGAGAGAAACAAAAACTATGCAGTCAGCTCATCTCACTGCAGAGCCTTAGCCCACGCAGCCATCACATGGCATCACCTGTCAGCAATGTGCCCACACACACTCACTCATCCAGGTCTCGGTCTCTGTCTCTCTATCTAACACACACACACACCACACTAATACACCACACTCACTCTCTCTTACTATAACACACACCACAATAATAAACCACACTTTCTCTATCTCTCTCTCTCCAACACACATACACCACACTAACACACAACTCTCTCTCTTACACACACACCTCTCTCTCTATCTCTCTCTCGCTCTCTCACTCACTCACACACTCACTCACACACTCACTCACCCACTCACTCACCCACTCACTCACCCACTCACTCACCCACTCACTCACCCACTCACTCACCCACTCACTCACCCACTCACTCACCCACTCACTCACCCACTCACACACTCACTCACTCACTCACTCACACACACACTCACACACACACTCACACACTCACACACTCACTCACACACTCACTCACACACTCACACATACACTCACACACTCACACACACACTCACACTCACACACACACTCACACACATACACACTTAAACTCAACATTGCAAGCTTCTGAATAAAATAAGTAACCAAGTAACTTGGTTTCAGAACCTTTGATTTAGTTAAATTTTGTAAATACAACTGTTAAGGGATAGTTTAGAAGTGCATGTTTGTTTAAGATATCAAAAATGTAAACACTATTATAATTTTACCTTTGTATATAGAAATATATTAGCAAGTTTCTCTTGGGTTTTTCCCCCAGCAGTACACAGCAACAACAAGCACAGTATGATCTAATAATGGCACCAATTTATCCATCAATCCATCTGTCATCTTCCTCTTAATCCTTTGCTAGGGTCATGGGGGAAGGGGTTCAAAGTATTGAACACACTGAAATTATTTAATACATAGATACATAGAAGAGAAGTATTTGTTGTAAATAACAGTTAAGGATTGAAAAACTAGTCACATGCATTGTGGCCTCTTCTATAAACTCTGATTCTCAGTTCTTTCTGTAGATTTTCAATGGGATTCAAGTCACATCAGGTCATTCAGTGATAATTTGTAACTTTATTTTCTTTCACTGAAACCACTAGATAGTTTCCTTGGCTGTGTGAGCTCAATGTCTTTCTGAAATTTTTAGCCTTCATTAGTATCACACTAGATATCATCAAATTCTTATCAAGAATGTCTCAGTACATTTTTCCATTCATTGTTTCTTTAATTATATGAAGTCCACCAGTCCCAATGTTCTGTATTATGCCTTCAAACATGATGCGTGATACAACATTCAAAGAGTTTCATCTGAATAGACTATATTCTTCTAATATTTCATAGGCTTGTCCTGTTGTGCAGCAAACTGTATACAATTTTAACATGCTTTTCCTTCAATAGATTTGATTCGCGGGGGGGGGGGGGGGGGGGGGGGGGGGGGGGGGGGGGGGGGGGGGGGGGGGGGGGGGGGGGGGGGGGGGGGGGGGGGGGGGGGGGGGGGGGGGGGGGGGGATATATATATATATATATATATATATATATATATATATATATATATATATATATATATATATATATATATATGAGATGATAATCTCTTTGTGATGTGCTCTGTGGGTGATCCTTGGCCCCTGGGCAATTATAAACTTTTAAAAAGAAGCACTTAGTGTAGTTTAAAAGTCCAGAAGTTTAGGAATATGTATGTAACAAATACCATCAAAGTGTTTTGAAACAGTAATGTTGCAGAGCTCTCTTTTTTTATCTATCATGAGATGCTTCTTGACACTTGTTAATGAGAAACCAGTTTATACACCATTAGTTAGAACTGAACCAGCTGATATAAATTTGGACTGATAAAATATGTTGATTTACTAAATTCTTATATTCCCCAATGTATGTTCGCAGTAGTAAGTAAATCTATTAAAGAACAAAGTAGCATGACGTGAAAAGGGAAATGTAAGCCATGCTGTAAGGCATCATTTTATGTTCAAGGTGATGTCTTCCATCAAGGCTGGAGGAACACAGAGCTCCACAATAAAAGGGTAAATGAGTCACTGGGCTATTTCAATACGGATAATGACAGAACATCACTGGGATGCAAATGGATTTTTTCAACTTTGTCTACCCCTGTTCTTCTCCAGGTTTAAATTTTTCTTGTGTGTGCTCTACTTTATAAGATTCTACTTTATAAGATTCTTTTATAAGTCTTTATAGGTTTCTACAAAAACGCCATTTCCTTACTGTATATATTATGTATAACATTTTGGGCTAAATGTGTCAATGAATTTAAAGTCAGTGTTAAATAATGCAAAACAAAGGCACAATGTCCTGTAGAACTCGAGAAATTTTCATCACTTTTTTATTAAAATATGTCACCATGTCTTTGACTTCATCTGTCAGTGTCTCTCCTTCACATAACCCAATCTATTAACATCCATATTTATTTATTTTCTTAAATAAAAGATGCATTTCTCTGATTTTCTATATGAAATGTCAAGAAATGCATGACGATTACAATTATTAAACACTTCCAAACATTTTCTTATTTACCTTAGTCTAATTTCTCAGTGTACCCTATGCTCAAAAACAGTTACAAAGGGGAGAGAGATTCTGTTTTCTAACCTATTTGATATTTCATTTGTTTTTCAATCGAAGAAAAAATTTGTGGTGGTTCCTTCTGCTTTTCCTATTCATAATCATTTTCAATAAACGGATTCAGTTAGATACATGTGTTTAATGAAACCTTGTTGTCACATGACCATGTTTCAAGTGCTTAGATAAAATTATGATAAAACAGACCAGTGACATTGGTTTCAGAATTTAATCATAAGCATTTTTTGATTAAAAGTCAATGCATAATGTGCCAAAACCAGATCATAGCACTGAAGGAATATGATGGCAGTTTGTGGAACAATTTAAACATAATCTAATAAGATACATACAGAAGCTGTGGACATTACACATCACCAATACTAAACAAATATCAGCAGAGTTGCTTAGCTTGTAAAGGTATAGGTTAGGTATTGGGTAATGAAGCTGGACTGGACTGGCCTTAAACTAAACTTACCTTGAAATGGCTATGATCACATTATCTTTACTTTCATCACTAAAATATCAAATGCTGTGATTTTTACTCCTAAAACTTAAAATGTAACTATATCTAAAAAAACATTTGCTCTTTCATAGTTTGCAAAAAGGTATACTTGTTTTCAAAACAAGACTAAAAATTATATTGTGGGTCTTTACAGGTTGGAAGCAGTTCATTGTGGGTGCTACCCATTTTGTCCGAAGTCTCTTGTCTACCCAGAAATATTTCCTAGTAAGTTATTTATTTTTAACTATCTAAATTAAATAAACTTTCGGAAAAAAAAACTTTTAGCATCAGTAAAATCAGAGCTGTATCATTACAATCACGTAAGAAAAAGAAGCACAAATCTAACAATAACCTCATGTGACAATAGCTTGAAGGAGGTATGTGTTTTCTCTCCAGGTCAGCAGGATATGTGAAACTAAATAGTATATCAGATTAAGACTGAACTGAAATAACATTTGAGAATCTGCAAAATATGCTATTTTTAATCTGAGATTACTCTACACTGACTATTTTAATGTCCTTGATGCTGAGGCTCCTGTTTGCTTAATTATTGAACATTTGTACAATTTACACAATCTATAAAAGGCTTTATATTTTAGGAAGCAAGTTATGCACAGAACAACATTTTTAATGTAGCATTAATGCATGTCCATGTAAAAGTCTTTGTTCATGGTTTCTGGTTATACTTATGTTAAATAAAAAGATCTATAAATAAACCTATGGAAATGTACAAAAGCTGGCATAATACACAAAAGTTTAAACATTACCCCCCCCTTGCAGTCAAAGACATATTTACTTACAATTGCCAATAATTAGAGTTGATATTTTTTAAATGTACCATGAATTTGAAAGTTTTACCAAAAAGTCATTAGTCCACATTCAGCCACCAGTACTGGCTTGAAAAATGTGTATATTAGATGTTAATTGTTCCTTGATATTAATGTTCAATTAAATCAGTTTTAAATGTAATTAAATGTACGATACAAAAATACCACCTTCCAAGCTCTCAAACCAATCCCACAGAAAGGCCAATGTAATCACAGAGAATACCAAATTGGTACTCCCCTGAGTGTTCAGCATTTGCTGACTATGAGGCAAAATTGGCCCGGTGAGAGACTATGACTCATTTCAGGAGATTAATGTGGAGTGATTTTCAATACAAAAGTGCAAGTTGGACACAGTTTATTTTATTTTTAAACCTGGGTGGGTGATGCACACCTTCATCAAAACTCACTGAGGTTTTCACATCACTGGGATCTGCATAAATATGTGAATGATCATTGCAGCATTTTTTTGAATGGTTAACACCATTAAAATAACAAAATAACTACATTTAATGCTATTTTCCAAAAAAACAGTTAAACAATATACCCAGTACATTTAGTCTTGTGTTCAGCATGTTGGATAGATTTAGTAGCTCATCCTTTACAAAAAAACAGACATTTACTAGTTAAATACTGAACCTGAAAGCTAAACTAAAACAACTTTTAAAGAATTTCCTAAAATAATTTTTACATCAGGTGGCTTAGTGGTTAGCATGTTCGCCTCTCAGCACTAGGAATTCCCCATTCGAATCCCATCTGGGTGGAGTTTCCATGGTCTCCCCGTGTCCACGTGGGTTTCCTCCGGGTTCTCTGGTTTCCTCCCACAGTCCAAAAACATGGATCAAATCAATTGAGTTCTCCAAATTGCCCCATATAGAGTGTGTCTGTGGAAGTGAGTGTGTTCCCAGCGATAGATTGGCGTCCTGTCCTGGATGTATCTGCCCAGCGCCGGAAACGTTCTTCCCTGGATGGGCATGGGAACCCCCCCGCGGCCCTAATATAGGATAAAGCGGAAGATAATGGATGAATGGAATTTTTACATCACAACAGTTGTCAATAAACGAATTATTCTGACAATAAAAAGAAAAATAACTGTCATGTGTGTCTGCATGGCAGGAAAGAAGTATTTCAAAATATTGTCTGGAAAGGCAGGGCAAAATCACCTTTATGTTCCTTTAAAATGTTGGTTTTCAATGTTTAAAAAAAAAATTGTTGGTCATTTAAATAATGCATGTCATATAATCTCATTGGTGGTCATGGTGGTATTATTAAAGTATAATTACTATAATTGTTTTAGTATATTTTTTTTGTATAATCATCATTATTATATTTATGATTTTGCATATAAACTGAATATTTGGTGTTAATATGTCAGACATTACAAGTTGTACACAGTATAAAGCAGTGTTATATAAAGCAGTGTTACTGAAGCCAACAAACAAAACACATTTTAAGCTTATCAGAGTGGTTTCTCCAAACTGCATATTCCACTTATACAGTGCATAAAGTTTTTTTTATTACTTAGCAACAGGGTTTGGTTATTTGGCAAAATATGTCAGCGAAAAGAGCTTGAAAGTAAATAATACTTTTGCAATGACATACAGTATGTAATTTTCTACTGGTAATACGCTATTTAGTATCTACTCTCCATTGTTTCCTGAAGAGCAGCCAAAATAAATTTTAAATTATTTTAAATGTTAAAAAAAAATAGTAAACATTTCAGCTGGGTCCTCAAATTCCTCTTATTTAGTATTTGTGCTATGTACACAGGATATCTACTTATTTTTCTTGCTCTTTCTCTGTGTATGCAGTGTATATGTTTGCCAAAACAACGTTTAGAAAACATATCAGTTCTGCATACTGTGATATAAATATTATCTTTTCTGTGGTCAGCCAACTGCAGCTGTGTGTAGTAAATTACATGTCTAGGAAAATATATTCCTGATGAATTTAAACACAAAAAAAGAGTGAATCTACCAAATTCTCTGCTGATATCTTTACTAGATTAATATATATATATACATTTTTCAATGGTTCAAATATAATAGAATTTAGAATAGTCTAAGGGGCATTGTACTTATTATTGATGCAAATACATTAGAAATAAATGGGATGAACATTAGTAAGCATTACAAAATTACAAAACTTTCTGAAGCAAAAGGAACATTTTCTGTCATCCACTCTCATAAATATTGATATCATTTACTTTGTATGAAATGCACTGATCACAATTTCATTGCACAGATATTTTTACACACACCTAAATCTCATGTTCATTAAATGAAATTATATGTGGGCACCTCCCCTCAATGATTACAGTCTGTATAATTATCTTTTATTAGCTTTTGCTTTTAGTGAGAAAATGCAAATAACCTTTGTTTGATATAGTCTTAAAATAACTTTGGTTTAACATGTTAGCTTACATTAACAGGAGTCTAAAAGGTAGCATTTATATTATAAACTTGCCATCAATATACAGTATTAATAAGCAATTGATTCAACAAATGCAGTTACTTTTATATTTCAGTGTATATACACATTAATTTGAGTTCAGTTATTTTGTGTCACATTTATTAATACATTTATTTTGTATTTAATAAAATGAAAACCAATATACTGATATTACACATCTATATATTGGCCATGGGATATAGGTTTTTATATACTTTCCATACTCCAAAATTACTGGAACTATGATGCCAATTCAAAGCTATATTTAATTTTGTAATCAAAATAAATGTTTATATGGTTTAGATATCATCCTGTACTTTCTGGTAATTAAGCTTAAATAAAAAAACACGGAGTATGGAACATTTTGTTTCAGACCACCCAAATTATAATTATGCAAAAAAAAAATCAACATTGACTGCCAGGTGTGAGATATTAGACTAAGTGTTCCAAAATATTTACTTTTAGTCATTTAGCAGATGCTTTTATCCAAACGACTTGATAAATCCAAACGACTTGACAAATGAGAACAACACAAGTCAGTATTTATGGATAAACCAGCTACATAGTAGAATTATCAAAACTGAACCTTATCTGATCCTGCACACCCCCCCCCTTTAATTGTTTCACTTTTATATATAAATGTATATGTAAAATGTGCATTTGTTATTATAACATTGACCTGTCTTGAGAAGAAAAGAAAGCTACATTAAATAGTGGAATCTGGAGAAAATAAGTCATTTTACCAACAATAATCATAGCTACATTTATAAATGTCCTAAAAAAAGATTTTACTGAGCTACAGACATAGAATAGTTTGGTCAATATAAAATACAATTTTGCCCACAGAAACGTAAACACCAAAGTCAGTGATATCACCAACAACCTTTAATAAACAGGGGTGAAAATATAATCCAAGACTTGGAAAGCAGAAACATGATAAACTATAGTGTTAGTTGACTCAATTCACAAAGGTAAATGTGGTAAAAGGTAAAAAAATCACTAAGCCACCATGTTGCCCCCTGGATTAAATTGCCTAGCAAAATATATGGTTTTCTAAATTGTAACAAAGTTTATTCCGTTCTATTTTTAATGCTCTTTATTCTTGTGAGAATCCCGGTGGACTTTTACCTTTTGTAGATGCATTGCCCTGCCAAAACTGAGCAATCACCAGGTACTACTCCTTACAAATCATTCAAAGCACAGCTTTAAAGAAGTAGATAAAAATGAACAAAGGTCAAGGCATTTCAGTCTTATACAGCTATTTTCTCTGAAACCTAAAGTTTTATAGAATTTATTATTATTATAAATGGTCTAAACACAACCTCAGCTGAACCACACCACATTGTACAATTACAAATTGTACAAATTACAACTACAAAAGCCATTTGAGAGAAAATAGGCACACCAGACGAAGCTCATAAAACAATCTCCAGCAGTAATAATGCAAAGTAATATTTTTCTATATGACTACAACAGCATTCTGCAGTATTTTTGCCCACACTTCTTTAGTGCACATTGACTACTAAAGTACATGATTGACTTAATGACTTCAAGATGCTCAGGTTCTATGGCTGCAAAACTAGCCTGTTAGTGTTAGTGTCGGACTATATATGCCCTGCTTGATTTTCCATGTGATCAACCATGGTGCTGTTGTGCATAGCTAATAGTCTCATCCCTTTGAACACTGTGCTTAAAGTCCTGTGAAATTTTGCGAACCTTAGCTGCCAGAACGCAATTATTTTTTGAAAAATACTTTTTCCTGGCAACCCTTCCAAAAATATATTATACATGGTGTGTATACATATACATATACATATACAGGGCGATACGGTGGCTTAGTGGTTAGCACATTCGCCTCTCAGTGCTAGGAATTCCCAGTTCGAATCCCCATCTGGGTGGAGTTTCCATGTTCTCTCCGTGTCCATGTGGGGTTTCCTCTGGGTTCTCCGGTTTCCTCCCACAGTCCAAAAACATGAATCAAGGTCAATTGAATTCTCCAAATTACCCCATATAGAGTGTGTTTGGGTGAGTGTGTGCCCAGCGATAGATTGGCGCCCTGTCCTGGGTGTATCTGCCTAGCGCTCGGATCGCTCGAACCCCCCCGCAACCCTAGTAGAGGATAAAACGGAAGATGATGGATGGGTGGATGGGTGGATGGATGGTTGGATGGATACATATATATATATATATATATATATATATATATATATATATATATATATGATATGTAAGTACTGGGACTGGGTCTACTTTAAACCAATCGTGCTCCAAAATTATATTGGTTGTGCTGGTGTATAGCCATTTTTAATTCATGAGCCATTCTCAGCTCATGCTCAGGGGTTTGCCCTTTGATTTGTCTATTCAAAGATATTTAAATATCCCCCTTTTAAATTCCTACACAGTGCAGCTTTTAGCAGTGTGTTTGAGGCATTGTCCAACTGTTTCTGGCAGTCAAATCTTTCTTTAGACCTTCTAATTAATAATATTTTAGAATAATTCTGTGGAATGTCTAAAAATAGAATATATTAGTTAATTCATTAGTTAAAGATTTTTTTCAAATATCAACCAACAGAAACTAGTTTTCAAAATACATATTGCCATGTTACTAACAATTATCTTAAAAATTGCATACAAGCACAATGTCCCATTCACTGGGAATGTCCCCCCATCTTACCAACAGTGTCTTCGAGAGGGGAAAAAATAAAAATAAATAAATAAATAAATAGTTTATTTACCTTTTTTCACATCATTCATTATTTTGCAAGGATTAAAGATTTTACTGGTTAAATAGGCAACATATCACTATTAAAGAAACTAGTTTTAGTGTTCCTCAAGTAGTATGCAAAAGTTTCATTTAGTATATTTTAAAGAATAATCACTATAATGAGTGTAATGAACCTTCAGATGAGATCTAGATTATAAAACAATTTCTGAGCTGGTGTATTTAAAATGTTACTCTTTCTTGCGATCCTAAATAAGTATCTTTTTATAGTAATTGACACCTGTTTATATATCTTTAGCTGTGGTTAGGCAAACATCCATGGGAACCATTTTTTTTCACTAAAGGATCACAGCAAACCCTGCAGTCCTGATACAGTGCCAAGACAATCCCAACAGACTTTTACATCTACATTAAAATGAAGATTTCTCAGGAGTGATATGTGCTACAATTTTAAAATATAATTGAAATTCCATCTATATTACATTCGGATGGTAAGAAATGATTTGAAACTGCAATTACTAGTTATTAAAGGTACTAGTTCAAAAAAAGTTCTAAAAAATATCCATGATAAAATTTATTCAAGTAATATTATTTATACAAAAAAACATTTTAAAATGTAATGTAATTTATTCATTTATTCTCCAAGCCACTTGTCCTGATCCTATCCTATTCACATTGAAACCTGGATCCTACTAGGCAGGTCACCAGTACATTACAGGGCTGAACATGTTTGTGTGTCTGCCATGCATTGGTAAGTGATCTATTCAATTTTATTAAACTATAGAAAACAATTTCAATATTCATTCACCACATAACTGTAAAATATCATATTTTATTCACTCTTTATTTACTCTTATATCAATATAATTTTCCTTCAGCAATAGTATTTGACTTTATTGCGGACTGCAACTTCTTGTCTCGGCTGTGGGTCAGATGTGATGTTATCAGGTTAAAAGAGCCCATGCAACTACCTAATTGATCTCTTCCCTATTACCCATCACATGTTTTGTTGCCTCACATCCAATATTTGGTATAGTATATTTATACTACTTGCATAATGATGAACTTGCAGAAGGTACAGGCCGTCATTGACTGGCACCCCTTACGGTTTGTGATCGCCAGTGTTTTTATACATTGTTCAGCTAAGCAAAAGCTACAGCAAAAAAGTCAGATATTACTAGTGCTATATTATACAGTAAAATGCTGTTTTTCCCACAGGCAAACTGTTACCAAAATGTATTGTTCCTTTAAATATATCTGACTGGGTCATGCCTGGGTCTGTCTGGTATTAGCATTCCCCCATCTCAATGTAGGCTCCCATGTTTTATAAATAGGTTTTACTTGCTTCCAATGTGTTGCCTACAGCTCTTTGGTGGATTTCCTTTTAGACTCCCATTACTGTGCATGTCGCATCAAGTATTTGATAAATTTTTTAGGTTGAGCACAGGGTATTCAATCTCAATCTACATTCCAATGCACTAATCCCCTCATCTTGCATTATTATATTTAGTGAGAATTGGATGGGGGGAAATACAGTGTATTGGTCTCTCACTTAGGTCTCTCTCTCGGGCAGGTGAGTCAAAAATTATATATTATAGATCTTTTGGCAATCGGTCTAAAATTAGAGCCAAAAAGCAGCATTGAGAATGTGTAAATGGCTGATTGACTTCATGGCAGGTGATTTGGCTGCCAAATTAGCCTCTAAAGTAACATTTTAGTGTTTCAAACTTTACTGGTTTTAACACTTTTTTTAACAATGTGTTATGCACAGAAAAATAAAGGAAAGAAAGAGAAAGCTGGAGACATAAGATGCTTTTATGTGGTCATGCTGCAAACATTGCCAGAGTTAGCATATGACTGTGTGTCTGTGTCCTAAAAGAATGGCTATTTTGAGTGAAGTCCACCATAAAGTAAGAACTGCAGTTGCTACTGAAAATTGGTCTGTTTAAAGTGTGGCAATAAAGGCTAATTCTTAAATGCATCATGCACCTGTTTCCAGCATTCTCATTTGCCCATACCAGCAAGTTTACTATAGTAATAGAGTGTAAGTAAAGTATTCAATTATACCACCAAAACAAAATACAACATAGTATATATTAACTGTAAAATTAAAGTATGTGTTTTTTTATTATTATGAACCATTTTATATATTTGAATAATTTCAATAGTATGCATGACTCCCATTACTCATGATGCAATATTGAGTTTGGGGTTGGTCACCCACAGATAAGGGCAAGTTCTGGATTTTATCGACTGGGTTTCATCAAAAAACTGTGTCCATAACAAAAATTAAGAAGCTAGCATTCAATGCCAATCGCATGGGACTACATTACTGTAGCAAAGACTCTTAAGGATTTAAGATGGACAGTCATTTTAATGTCGAAGGCGGAAGCTCTGTGCTGGCGTGTGTTTAAAAAAGGCGAAAAAAGAACGTGAAACAGACATGTATATTCATGCTGTTTGTAGCGTCTTCCAACCAAATCACTCTTAACTGCTGTCATTCTGGAAATAAACCTGCCTGTTTAATATAAAGCCGCTAATAATATTCTGATCATTAAGTAAATGAAAACAAGTAAGTGGCGGTATATAAGTTCTTTATGTCCATTCATCCATTATCTTCCGCTTTATCCTCTACTAGGCTCAGGGGGGGGGCATCCAAGGGAGAACGTTTTGGGCGCTGGGCAGATGCACCCAGGACTGGGTGCCAATCTATCACTGGGCACTCACACAGACATGCACACTAACACACTCTATATGTGGCAATTTGGAGAATTCAATTGACCTTGATTCATGTTTTTGGACTGTGGGAGGCAACCGGAGAACCTGGAGGAAACAGACACGGACAACATGGAAACTCCACCCAGATTGGGATTTGAACCGGCAATCCCTAGCGCTGAGAGGCGAACGTGCTAATCACTAAGCCACCGTGCCACCCTCAGTTGTTTATGTAATAATAATATTCAGTGTTTGTTGGCCAATGTTAAATGTTTAATTCCAATGTTGATTGGATTGGCATGCTAATGTTAAAGCTAGTAAATACTTATTTTTTCTTTTGTCTCAGTAACCTAATTTACATCATCCTGGTTCGAAACATAGAACCAACTTCAAAGGAGGTGAATGTGAGTTGAAGGAGGCCTTTGCCAGCATAGTACCAACTTTACACAGGCAGCTTGCAATGCAGAAGATAATGTTTCTGTATAAACCTCCAGCAGCTCCACACTGTAGAGGAGTTTGGGAGAGGGAATTCCGTTCTGTAAAGTCAGCCCTTTATGCTTGCATAGGTACTAAACCCGTTTATGAAGATGTTCTTCAAACTGTTCTGCTTAAATTCGAGGCAATTTTAAACTCTAAACCGCTGGGATATGTGTCATCTGATGTATCAGAAATTGACCCAAATACTCCAAATAATCAATATCAATTGTTGATCGGGTGGAACGCTCCCACAAATAGTCTCCATCCCGAGATGGAGATCCTAAGTCGTAAGCGTTGAAGACACACATATTTTAGCCAATCAATATTGGTCAAGATTTATCTGTGAGTTTCTTCATATTATGCTGTCCTGGCAGAAGTGACATTCTTCCCCTCCTGAGAGCTTGGAAAATGCAGTTGTTATAATGATGGATCCGCAACTACATATTTAGGTGCACCGCAGTGATGACGGAAACCTACTCTAACACTAATTTAAAAGAAAGAAAAGGTGGAGGGATGCAGTTTTTAATGCAATGAATTTGTAGTGGACTTATTTACCTAACATGCATGCAGAATGTATATTTTAAAATGACATTGCAGATAGTGTTAAGTTATTTTTTTTTTCCATGTTTACAGCACATAGTTTGCTTTCCCCATGAGCTCAGAATTAATTGGGCTTTGAACCACTGTTTCTTTGTCCTTGCATGTGTTTGTGCTAAATGACTAGACTAAGAATAAAGCCTGCTTGAATTATGCCTAAAAGCAAAGACATATATCATTCTGTAATCATGCAAACAGTGCACATGCAATATGTTCTGTGCTGATTATGCATACCCTGTGCTATCTATCAATAGCATTCTAAAAAAATCCTCCTAATTTAATACAATCTAAAACCTTCAAGGGATGTCATATATTACATTTTCCAACCCCCCAATATTCTTTAGTTGGTCTTATTGTCAAAGAAACATCACATTGTTTTTTAGAGTGTGTAATGTTTAAATCAAATAATTCTATTTTTTTTTTCTAAGGTAAGGGGTAATTGATTTGGTAAAAAAAAAGTGACAGGGCGCCAATCCATCGCTGGGCACACACTCACTCAACTCACTCACACACACACACACACACACTGTATATGGGGCAATTTGGAGAATTCAATTGACTTGTTCCATGTTTTTGGACTGTGGGAGGAAACCGGAGAACCCGGAGGAAACCCACGCGGACACAGGGAGAACATGGAAACTCCACCCAGATGGGGATTCGAACCGGGACTCCCTAGCGCTGAGAGGCGAACGTGCTAACCACTAAGTCACCGTGCCGTCTCAAAATAATAATTTGTTAAAATTAATTTTATTTGTAATTTGTTAGGTATACCACTCACTTTTTTTCCAATTATTGGGAAATGAAAAGCATAGAAGCATTTGAAGGAGCCATTTTTTTGTACGCTGGCAAGACTGGTAAGAGTGCTGAAGTTCACATGCAGTAAAAAAAAAAAAAAGAAGAATTTAGGATCTTGCTTGATGCCTAAGGCAAGCCAGATGCTGAATACAGAGATGGGCTCACTCACAGTTCTTCCTCATTTGGCAGTTCATCTCTAATGCAGATTAGCCCTAGCACCATTTGTCCTTAAGGTAAGGGGGACATGATTCAAGCCCCCATAATAAAAACAGCAGAACTCATTCATTCATTTATTCATTATCTTCAGCTTTATCCTATATTAGGGTCGTGGTGGGGTTCCCCATGCCCATCCAGGGGAGAACGTCTCGGGCGCTGGGCAGATACACCCAGGACAGGATGCCAATCTATCACTGGGCACACACTCACTCACACAAACACACTCTACATGGGGCAATTTGGAGAACTTAATTGACTTGATTCATGTTTTTGGACTGTGGGAACCCAGAAGAAACCCACGCGGACACAGGGAGAACATGGAAACTCCACCCAGATGGGGATTGGAACCGGGAATCCCTAGCGCTGAGAGGCGAACGTGCTACATATACATATTTAGCATTGTAGTGTAGCATTGAAGCATCTGCTAAATAAATAAATAGAAAGGAAAATATGTTTAATTCCTTACATTTGTTCTGTAACTGTCTGTAAATATGTTTCTGGTGGTATGAGCAGGTATGAGTCACCCACTATTCACATAATCACAGTTACATGTGTAACTAGCATTAAGATTTGCTATTAGTAAAAGACAAAAAAATATATATATTATTCTTTAAGATCAACAAATGGAGGCTGTAATTAAGCTTATTATACACTATGAACTGTGTTTAGTGTCTAAATCCCATTTGTGGTGGCATTGGTGGCATTTTCAGGCTTCTGACCTGATTCTTAGTGATGTGGCCTTATGTGAACTGAGTGAGATCTTTCTCTGAGGCCAAAGACAAATTAAACCAGTCTGAAATTGCATTTTAATGACACCAAAACAGTAAATAATCTGTAAATAATCTGTTATAATGTTGGTGTACGTATAGGAATGCATGATGCCTAGTATTATTAAAGCACTGAATGCATTTAAGCTACGGTCATTGTGAGTCTGGGATCAGGTCATTATTGTTGATGTGCTTGTGGTGCTTCACACTGTTACTAGTGAATATGGAGGTTACAGGGCAGTGTCTCCATGTACTGCAGAGCATTATGCACAAAAGTGACTAATTACGTTGCATTTGACTGAACATCACATAGTTAGCTGCAAGTATCACAGTTCTAAGGCGAACTTGAACACCCATTAAAAGGTACCAAAGTTGCTTGGCTTACTGGCAATTGAAGCATTTCACTTGTGGTTGGTGCTCGCATACAGTAAGGTTCAGGTTAGGCCAGGATTCTTCTAGCATCTCAGTATGGTCAGAAGCTGTCTCACCATGTTTGTTATTGTGGGGGCTTTTCTTTTTATTATTATTACGACTGTTAGAATTATTTTTTATAGAAACAACTGTCAAGATATAACAAAAATTGTGTTTAGACAGACATAGAGAAATAAAATAAGGAATGGTATCACATTGGCAAGATATCATTTGTGAAGAAGTGCAAGTGACCATAGCTTGAGATTTTTGCTGTCCTTACCTATTAAAGGTAACTACATTTACACTCATTTTTAATATGAGGTTAAGGTTTTCACTTTCCTGGGTATTTGTTTCATAATTCAATTTAGATTGAATATTATTTTCAATATGCTTAGATAATAGAAATGCAAAGCAAAGAACAACTACGTGAAAGAAAAAAAAAACTTCATTTTTTAAGTGAAAAGTTCTTTCTTTTTTTTTGAAGATGCATATATTTTTATGTGGTAATAAAATGAAGGGTTTTGCCCTTTTAGTTTTGATGTCCTAGTCAGTGATGCCAGAGCCTTATTCTGTACAGTGCTTAATTAGATTTCCTATTTATTGTAACTTCATGACATTTTTAACATTTCTTGATTTCTTTAAAGATGTTACTGTCTGTGTCATCCTTTTTAGTTGCATCAGTGTCATGACACAGTGATGACCTAAGTGCTCCCTTTATGGCTGTTTGGGGATAAAAAAAAAATGCAACCAGGAAGACTGAAGAGGAGTTATGATTATATTTAAGAAAAAAAAACACAACAGTTTCTAAGAAAAATGTACTTAAGAATTGTGTTCCTGTAGATTAGACCCCTCAAGCCAGTGGCCCTAACCCAGAGACAGGACATGTATTGATGAGGGGAGAACATGAAAAGCAATGCTGATGTACCAATACTGAGAAAAAGATGAAAAATCCTGCCAAAAAGCCTCAAATAAAAGCCTTAACAGCAGCAGGTATCATACAGGAGTGTGAAAGTAAAAGCTAAAAAGCAGCATGACAGTGTCTGGTAGAAAACAACACACAGAAGGATAAGTAACAAAATCCAAGTAGAGAAAGGAGGTAAGAGACATGAAGGGGTAAGAAGATTTGAATCAGATGGAGGGAGGAGTGGCTGATGGCTAACCGAGATAAAATACAAAAATAACTGGAGCATAAAAGATAAGTTGCCGTGAGAGGCAGGTTAGGCAAAGCCTTGACAGGATGTTTAGAGATGATATGATGATTTAAAAATTTTCATATGTACAAGCAACACCACTAAATCGGGGTTGGATGGAGGATAAGCATACAAATAATAAGTCCTGTCACACAATTGCAATTATCTACACTGAAAACTTCATGTCTTGTGATTACGTACACCTTTACATACATATTTGAGAAAAAAATTCTAGAGAGGTTAACCTGTTATAGGTAAACTTGCATATGGTCAATAGGAGTTCATAGGAGATTAAATAAAAAGCTACTCACCACATGACAACCAAAATCTGATCATGGAGGACTTTGGAACTGAAGTAAAAATAAATAAATAAATAATAATAATTAAAAAAAAGTATGACTTTACATTTTTGTATGCTTCCATTGTTTTCTAGCCTTAAAAGTATGTTTGGATAAAGTAGTAGTTGCCACTATTTGTTGCCTTGATAGTAGTCTTTCAATTTAGTAGAATAATTTGTTCTTTATAACATGAGGTTCACATCACATGATTTTTCAGTGTATATTTTGTTAATACAGAAAAAACAGAACAGGACAACATAAGCAATATTGCAAACAAATTAATAGATTTTCTGCCTGTGCTAATTATATTAGGTAAATAAACCTGAAACACTGGTTCAGATGTCTGAAATTCATGGCATGTGGCTGTTAATCTTCTCACAGTAATCTTAAATGGTAGTTTATTGAAAAGAAGGTGAATAACCCGAAACTGAGATATTACAGGGGGAAAATCAGTTACGATCCAAAACATACCACAAAGGAGTATTTGGGTGAATCTAAAAACTGTATGAGATGACTTAAGGTCATTAGCATAAACATCATGTTGCCTTATTTGACTTGGCAATAATTTCACCTCAGTAAATTCATTTGCTCTTAGTCTTAGTGGGCTACAAAATACATTTACCATCTGTGATACTGCAACAGGAGGTGTTACTAACTACTGACCAAGCGGGGGGCCCAGACTTTGTTTTGACCTCTTATTTTTGTTTTTTGAAATAAATTATACAAACTCTAAAATAAGAACATTAAATACAGAGAACTGTTTATATACAAAAATGTGGGGAACCCCAACATTTGCATCAGCAATCAGCATTACCTCATTATTTCACCAGCAATAACTTTTTATATTAGATTTGTTTGATTCATTAAATTTGGTCATCTTTCATTAACATCTTTCAGATGTCAGAAATATATTTCATAAAGTTGCTTTTATCTCTGCCTTTTAGATCCAAGTGTGTAGGAGTGACTTTAACAGTGTAAGGGGGCATTTTCTACATTGAATCAAAGCCAACCTGTAATGAAATATGATTTCCGCAACATGTTTGTTTAATGACATGAAAAGCAGAAATTTTAAGGACCTCAGAAAAAGAGATCTTTATTTAGATTTAGGCTTTATGAAACTTTTCATGTATTTATATACTTTAACTATATAATATAAACTTAAATTCTTTATAATCTTATGCTGAAAAACATTGTCCTTAAACTGATCATTATTTTACAATGTGTAGAAAAGGAGGTCACCCCTGACTATTTTTTATACTCATACTTTTACAGTTAAATTGCTAATTGGATAACAGTGTCAGCTTTATTAAGCCCGTAACGTCTGACATTAAATTGATGGTGGAGAATGTAGTGTAGTTCACCCTGGCACTGGAAGGGGATTTTTTAGAATTCCAGGTAGGGAGCCTGGTCAGCTGGGAGCACTAAGGCTGCAATTCAAGACACAGATGCTGGTGAACGATCCGCAGAGGGAGTGATGGCTGCAAAAGTAAGACAGATTCAGACAGACAGAACACTGTATACACACAGGGCATCTAGATAGCAAACTGCAAATAAGCTAGCCGAATAGGGAGGATCATTCCTAATGCATTAAACGTAAACAGTTGTGTGATCCAGCCTATATCAGTTTACAGCAGGTGACCGACAATCCCAAACTTGAGAGATTTGCACCTCCGGAAACCAGTGTAAAACCTAGCTCGTGAAAAAGAGCTGGACAAGCAGGCTGGGGCCAATCTCAAAAATGGAGGGCAGTGCAACCAAGTTAATGACAACTTGATAGATTCTCAATGAGCAAAACATGTGTGGTGAAAAAGGGGCTCCAGAACAGGCAAACAGTTCAGACTTTGCAGCAGGCTAAAGGAAGCTGGATGGGCAGCACAAAATCAAAGATGAGCAGCCCAGACATAGAGAGCAACTGGAAGATGCCAATGAAGTAGCGACGCATTGAATCATGTTTGAAAAAGGACAGGAGTTTGGATGCTACAAGATGCCAGAGGAAGCCAGACCGGCACTGAAGCACTACGCTGTGCCTGAGCTTGAGCGCAATGCAGTAACAGCAGAACACTTGGATGTAGTGAGTGGGTGAAGAAAGAGTGGAAGGTGGTGAAGTAGTGCTCTAGTGTTTAAAGTTTAAATGCACCACAGCACAGTGTTAGTGAATTGCATGCCATTTATATTGTGGCTCATCGGGTGCATAACTTCAAAGAGTGCAATGTCAAGACCAAATATAGACAACACTCTATTCATTCATTCATTCATTATCTTCCGCTTTATCCTATATTAGGGCCGCGGAGGGGTTCCCCATGCCCATCCAGGGGAGAACGTTTCGGGCGCTGGGCAGATATACCCAGGACAGGGCGCCAATATATCGCTGGGCACAACACTCTATTGCTTATTTAAATTATTTTTTTCAGGATTATTATTGGTTTCTTAATGCTAGTAGAAGTCATCGTTTCTTATAACCAAAACTTTTTAAAAAATGTATTATATGAAACCAAAAACAATGAGTTCACACTACATACACTTACCGGTAAATATATTGTTAATGTAATATTATTCAAATTTAATTCAAGATTTAACAAGTTATAAATTAACTGGAACGATGTGAACATTATGCAACCTGCACAGTAACTTCGTTAGGTCCACGTTTATTTGTTTAAATATATTATGTAACTAATTTGTAAGCATGTCATTAATAATTTAATAATATGCCTTATATATTTTAACCTTTAGGTATTCAACATTTTATGTTTTTGAGAACTTAAATAGGCTTTATCGTGTGAGCATGTATGTGGTGGATGAAAATGGTCAGGTAGACAGTTAAAGATTTGAGATACACCATCTGAATTGCTTCTAGCAAGGGAAAATTACACTTGAACGGCCCAGGCAATCACCAGACCTAAATAGATGTACTAGATATAAAGATTGTGAAGAAAAAGGTTAAACTTCCACCTGTAAGTGCTTAGTTTCTTTTTACAGCAAGCGTCTCGTAGCTATCTTTAAAAAAATAATGGCTTATTGCATTCTTATTTCTTATTTTCAACTTTTGTTGAGATTAATTCACTTTACAATCACTACTCAAACAATAATTTTAAGAAAAACTGAATGCATCAAATTTTCAAAGCAAAATGATTGTGCTCCACAGCGCTGGTGTCATTGTGATGAGTCATATTGGGCCTCAATTGGTTTTAACTTTATCCCTGTACACTCGAGTTTCTAAAAACAGCCTGATAGTGGGGCAAATTACTTCACAGGTCTGAACTTAAAATATCAACACTTCATAACCTGTTGCCTTTAATACCTCTTTTAGCACTATATTATAACACCTACAGTTATATAAAAGCATGCTGTGTTATATTACTAGATAAGGTCGTTTGTCTGCATCCAAGTGTCCTGGTGTCTTTAAATCATTCTGCCTTAGTATTAAGTTCAGAAAGGTAATTCTGACACAGTATTTAACTTGTCATTTATTCATTCATTATCTCCCGCTTATCCTCTATTAGGGTCGCGGTGGGGTTCCCAATGCCCATCCAGGGGAGAACGTCTTGGGCGCTGGGCAGATAGACAGAGCGCCAATCCATCGCTGGGCACACACTCACTCACACAGACACACTCTATAGGGGGAAATTTTGAGAATTCAATTGACTTGTTCCATGTTTTTTGGACTGTGGGAGGAAACCGGAGAACCCGGAGGAAACCCACGCAGACACGGGGAGAACATGGAAACTCCACCCAGATGGGGATTCGAACCGGGAATCCCTAGCGCTGAGAGGCGAACGTGCTAACCACTAAGCCACCGTGCCGCCCTTATTTAACTTGTAATCCCTAAAATTATTGAGGTTTTAGATCAACTGATGAATGAAGTATTTCGAACAGCTGTCATGTTGTTAATTAATGTTAATTAATGAGCTTAATGTTACTTATTTTGCAATTCTCTGACAATTTCCAGCATTGTGGGATTATAAAAAGTAACAAAAATAAATAAATAAATAAATAAAAAAGACAGTACTGTGTTTTCTTTTTAGAGATCAGATGGCATGCAAACGAACAAATGCTGTGTGACCTTTTCAGAGTAGAATTCTGTTGATTTTTTTTTCTTTTAACTCTAAGTGAGGAATGCCATAACATGTTTATTTTTTAGAATGTTTAAACCATTTAGTTGTAGTTGTAATACAATGTTTTTAATTTAGTCATTTATAATCATTAAAGCATACTTTCTCAGAACAATATTAAACAAAAACTTTTTAGGTAACTTTTTAGGTAAATTATTTAACATTCTGCTTTAATTTTTACACACTTATTTTCATTTTGGTTCTTTTTAATAGTTGAATGCTATAACTACTACAGTATATGACTCCATAACAATAACAAGATATCTGCCAGAGTTTTGGTTTTAGATTTTTGCATGCATAAAATTTAACTGTTGTGTTAAATCCATTCCATCCATTTACATTACATTTAGTCCTTTAGCAGACGCTTTTATCCAAAGCAACTTACAAATGAGAACACCACAAGTCAGAAGTTATGCAGAAAACCAGCTACACTGTAAAATCACCAAACTTGATTGTTATTTGATGCTGTGCTTCCCCCCCCCCCAATCCTTTTTTTTCTACACAACAGGTATTTGTTAAAAAGATGCGTCTTCAATAGTTTTTTAAAACTGCTTAGTGATTCTGCCTTACGGGTAGAATCACATTATGAACCATCAATCCATCATCTTCCGCTTTGTCCTATATTAGGGTCCCTGGGGGGGTTCCCCATTTCCATCCAGGGGAGAACTGGGTGTGTCTGCGCTGGGCAGACACACCCACGACAGGGCGCCAATTCATCTCCGGGCACACACTCACTCACACAGACACGCACACATACACATACTATGTGGGGCAATTTAAAGGATTGTCTTTCTTTTTGTGTAATTTTGCCACACCTCAAACATACGTTTGATTTTTGTTGGCGTTACTGTATGTGACATTCTTCTTTATCAATGATGAAAAGATCACTATCTAACCTGTCAAGCAAGATGTTGAACTAGTAAATTTAAATCTCAAAACACAACCGGTATGCTGCATTCATATTTTAAATATTTTGCTTGTATGGCTGGGAGCTTGAAGAATGACTTGTTAACCCCCACCCACCCCGAAAGGCAATGTGGCTGTATGTTATTCTCAAAAAGGTATGAAAACAGTAGATGAAAACCTGATAAAACAATTTTGCAAAAGCTCCAAAAACTGGGCTTTATAAAAGAGTTTGCAATAATTAATTTACAAAGAAATTAAGAAAAAGACAAAGAAAAAAGCATTAGTAATGCACATTTTAACTTGCATTTAATGAAAAGGCATTTTTGCAAAATGATTTCGATGCATTAACAAAGTATTGTTTTCCCCTGTGATGGCTGTGTCATGCTGTGGAGAAAACACTGGGCTTTGAAGGCAAAATAAACGGCAAGATATTATGCAACAGATGTCCATTTTGGTTCAGGTAACTTTGTGAATCAGTGTCAACGTTTTGATATTTTTTACAATTTAAACTACCAGGAAATATTTGCCATGAAATTTAATTCCATGATGTTACAAAAATGTAAAAAAATAAAAATAAAAAAATTATTAAAATTTAAGCAACCATGTTTTATGTATATAACCATTGAGTGAATTTAAAATGAAATGGAAATTTCTATTTCTATGTAATTATTCATTTTTTAAATTTCTTCTTTTAATAGATATGTTAGATGTATCTTTATAACTTGTGAATTTTGTGGAACCAATAAAGGCTTATCTTATCTTGTCTTCATGACCTAGAATGTCACTGAAGTGGAGTGATGAGAGCCAGAAAAGCAATTTTTTATGCAAGTACTTCTTCTGAGATGTTGCACAGGAATGTGATCACCAGTCCATGCCCTTGACTAATACAGCCTGTCACTTTGAAGTAGTCCAAGTATTATTTATTGAACATGTTCTTATAAAACCACAATGGCAGATGTCTTTTACAAAAGGGAATTTCAACTTAAATGAGTTACTTCTCTGTATCCAGCCACATGTGACTCAATGCTTTTTAGTCAATGCTTCAATATTTCATATATTTATGACTTGGACCATCTTCTTTCATTGACTGAGAAAAAGAGGCTTTGAGTCTGCAAAGTTACTTTTGAACTTTTCCTCTAGCTCATCAAATCCACCCACACAGGGTGTGATGAGCAGCATGCAGTACTCCGTGGAGCATGCTTCTTTTGTACTGTTAAAAAAAAAATCCCACACACTTCAGATGTGGGAGGCATATTGGAATGGCTTGTGCAAGCAAATACTTTATGTGGCAATATATAAAAATGCAAAAGACGAATAACGATTGATTAAAATCCAAATGCTCTTTAAGTAAATTGATTTTTTATCCTATTAGATGTTTTGTTTATGGATAGGGTTTGTGAAGATGCCATAAAGATCCTTGCTTTTCTAGTAAATATTAATACAAAATGGGGCATTTTTCTTTGAGCAACATGATTATTTACTTTGTATAAAGTTTCCTAAATTTTTAATTTAAACTATACTAAGTGGAAGCTGTTATTAATAGCTGTATCCTTCTTGTATGTGAAAGGCTCAGATTTGGTGCTCTGAACAGTGGATATCATTAGCAATGTCAACATTATAAGATCCAATGTAAGTATTTGGATATTTCCTTAATAAATGGAAATGGGTTGCTTTAAGACTTGAATTATTACTCCTGCCGCCAAATACTGAGAATCAGTTTTACTGATCTTTTAATAATTTTTCGTACCAACAAAAGACATTGAAGTGCTGTTGTAATTACGTTCATTTTTTCTTAAAAGTAATGCAGAAAAAGAGTCGTATATTGTTGCATATTGATCTTTTGCATCATTCACATTTTTTATTAAATCCTGCTATTTACACAGAAGCTTGTTTTGTTCTTCCATGGTCACAATTATTCTTGTAACATTTTTATCCAGCACCTCATTAGTAGTTTATCTACTGTAAAGACTCTTTAATAAGAGTATTGTTTTTTACCTTCAGCTAATCAAAGGGGACTGATGAATAAATTCAAAAACATTTTCCAGCTATTTACTGAGCTTTATCTGACCTTGACTAGATTATACACAATCTATTTGTACTCCAACCTGCCATACTGGGATTTCAAACAAATTAAATAAAATTAGATGAACAGCTAAGGGCTGACAAATAGCTATTAAATAGGATGTTTATTGAAATAAAATATAATGAGGCAAATTAAGGCTTTCTGACATATTTATACCACTAACATATGGCATCAAAAATTACACCATATTAAAAGTTAAAGTAAATGTAACTTGCTTAGATTTTTCTGTTTAACTGGTGGTTACGTATTAAAATCAAATGCACTCTTTATGTATTACCCACAAAGAAGCCACATAATTGCTTCTTGAGATAGTAATATGATATTGATTGAAAAGCTAATATCATAGATTATGACAAGATAATATTTCACTAATAAATAGCTTGTAATAAAATCTATACTTATACCACACACCAATACTCTCTGATCTTTGGGTCTTACGTGCGAAAATTATTTAATGCCATGATGTAGCGCAAAAAAAATAAATAAATAAAAAATACTGTACTACTAAGAATTCGGTCTGACTCTAAGCATTGTGTGGCTGACATACAGGACTTAAGTCAAAATTCTGATATCAGTTATCTAAATGTACTTGATGGCCCTTAAATGTACCTTAAGATTTTTTATAACCAAAAGAACAATAGATTTGTCCTTATATTGTTTCTAGAGTAGCAAATGGAGATGGTAGTTTCCATTTTTAATAAGAGGGCCTGGAGAGTGTGTGCTCAAACTACAACATTGCTCAGCTTCTATGGAAAGCTTATTCAAAAGGCTGAAAAAGACTGGCTGGTTGTTTCTCCTGAATCTGAGTTTAAACAATGTGGAAAAACAGGGACTGGTAGGTTTAATTTACATTCGTTTCATAGATAGTTTTAGAACTGTGTTCGCCCAAGAGTCCTGGAGAGGTGTGGAGGAATATGGGGATCTGTATGATTTTATTACAGAAAATGGTTATATTTGTCTTTTGAGTTAAAAGAGAGTAAAGCAGTTCAAATATTCTGGATTTTTCGGGATATACGATATAATGGCGAGTGAAAATCAACAGGTTGGGTGAGAGTGTCTGGAGTCATTCAGTCATTGCATCAAATTGTCATATTCAAAGAGGAGTTAAATATCGAAAGGCAAATCTTGGGTTGAGTTTTGTTTCAACCCTTTCATGTAGCCTGTATTCTGGATACAATTGACACAAATTAAATGTTATCTAAAGGGTAACTGTGGATCCCATTGGGATATGAGCTCATGCATCTGGACACAGCTTCGAGCTGAGATGCTGTACTTTTGTATTGACAATGTCATTTTGATGGTGCTGGTATATAGTCAGGATAACCACTTGGTACCTCTCTGTGGAAGCGTTCTATAGACAAACATCTGGAAGTAAACTTAGAACAGGATTGATGGCCATTACTGGCTATTAAATGCCTTGGGACGTCACATGAGGAGCCAGCAAAAAAAGATCTAGGCTGCTTCTTTCAGTCTGCCATCACTGATAATGGTCTTAGATATGTTGCAGATAATCATGATTCTGAATTTCAAAGTAACTGATATAAATAGATTTAGAATGAATCATGCATGAATGCCTCAGTCCATTCAGTTCATCTACTTTGAACACATCATTGTTAGTAGGTTAAATTGACACATTATTGCAATTAGTCTAATGGCGTAATGTCTAATGCGAGGCTAATTATAGAAGCATCTCATTAAAAAGGAAACTACAGAGATTAATCTCTCATTTGTTTTCAAAGTACTATTGACTGAAACTCTACAGCAAAGATGAATTTTGCAATAAAAATTTAAATTAAAAAATATATTGCGCAAAAAGTGAAATACAACATATGTTGACTTCATTTCTATTCAGGGCCTCTTTTCAGATCGTAAATAATGTAAATTAATGTGAGATTTATTCCTGTCATGACAGTCAGTTAAGTGATTTAAAAAAAATGCTAAAATAATGACATGTGAAAGAAACAAAAATGTTTCCAGTGATCGTGTAAGTAATAATCTAAGGTTACATTCACTCTACAATTTTCATTGTTCATTTTGGATTTCCTTATTGGATGTAGCCTACCTGAATAGTTTAGGCAAGTAAAAAGAAGATAGTTTTAAAGGCAAGTGACCGTGTGCAATGCATTATGAAATATTTTATAAAGAGTGCTATGGAATTGAATAACTTAATGTAATGTGACTGTAGTTCAGAGTCAAAACACTAGGTCTCCAGCAGAGATCATGGGTTTTCTGAAAGGATAAAGTTTCCAATATATCAGATAGAAAACAGTAAAAATTAGCAAAAAACTTCTTAAATGTACAACAATGAGTTCAGTTATAAATCATGTAGAACATCTGTGAAGAGGTCACAAAACAGTAGTTGGAAATTATGAAATATCTGGTGAGTCCAGAACAAATATTTCATGTGTTTCTTACAGTGTACAGAAACGCATTGAATGTAATTTATGAATTATATTTCATTTATTGTTCTAAAATGGTGTTTTACCAAGTATGCTATTAAAAGTGCCAGTAAATGTGTTTGGTTCTATTCTGGAACATGTTTTGTTGTGAAGTAATACATTTTCTAAAAATTGGGTTGCCAAAATTTTCGTGCAAAAATATATAACTTTCGGACAATTTATTACTATACAAGTAAAAATTGCAACTTTGATCCAATTAAAGTTTAATTAAACGCTATTTGTTAAGGTTAGTGTTTTAGAGGTATGGGTCTAAAGCAGTGTGTTGAAGCTTGGAAAAAGCAAATAGAAGTTCAGTGAAAAAGCTGTAAAATGTCTTCAGGCATATAAATAATTCACATGATCAGACAACAACTCTGGAGCAATTCATCTTCTCAGGCATAGCAGCACTGCTGATTGAACTGCTTTTGGATATATCATGACTTTCAAATCGAACTGTGATTGAGCTACAGTGAAAGGTTGACAATTAATATGATTCTAACAATGTGTTTCCATTACAAGTGAATTGTGAAATACTGTTTTTAATGTTAGTAAAAATCATGGTAGTTACAGGCTGCTTTTTAACATAACAATTAAGATAAGAAATTTATCTGTGATGCAATACTCTGTCAGTATTTTGATATGTATTTAAATATCAGTAGATCATACTACATGAAAAAAAATCAAACAATGTCCGCATCTGATCACCAAAGAGCATGTTAATTGGTTTAAAAGCTCTGGGAGATTTAAAAACATGGCATAACTGTCTTGTCTTTGTCTAAAGAACACAGTGACCCAAACTGCAGCCAGTCTATTATAAGGGTAACCAGTCCAGAGCAGAGTGAGAACTCAGGGAGAGATGTGTCACAGCTTACACAGATCTCAGAAATCTCTGAAGTGCTAATGCAGTTACCAGAAGTACAGGCACAGTTCCATCAGAGTTGCCAGGTTAGCTTTACAAGTAAGCATATAGAATGCTCTGGCATAAAATATTTCAATGAGGTTAAAAGAAACTATATTTAAGGCACATATACTTTGTACTTAGTGTAAACTTCATTTATGACCAAAATAAAACTAGAAACTGTTTATGTCTACTTCCAACAGTTCAAGAATCTAACATCTTAAATCCTACACATCCTGTTAAAACCTGCATAGTACAAAAAATGCCTGTGCCTTTAATGTGCTTAAATATAACATGCAAAAATGTCTCTTTTATACTTAACATCTAACATGAAGTATGAGAAAAATACCAAACTGGGTAAATGCATATGGTTAAACTCCATAGCAACGCAAACGCATGAAATATTTTGGTGGAAACTGCGTCCATAAAAGATCAATCACAATAAAGCCTGCAAAAGCAAATGAGATTTGTCGATGCATTCAAGAATCAAACATGTGGAATTCAAGTTAATCATGTTTTACTTAGTAGTTAATAATCTTAAACATCATTGCTATTTACATGTTCTTTTACTCATGTTTTAATGATTTGCTATTAAACAAACCAATTCAGCATCTTCACTACAGTAAATGTTATTAGCATTTGATACAACACACAATATAAAGACATATGAAAGCAAAAGGTGATATTTCCAGTGGTCAATAATAACTACTTTAGAAATATATACACAAGTTTCTATATATATATATATATATATATATATATATATATATATATATATATATACACAATTTTCTAGCAAGATAATACAATTTATTTATCCAGTGTAAATGCTTCATTGTATTTTTATATATATTAACTGTTTCAGGAGTGAGGTATCATAATGGCAATATGCTGTTTGCAAAATACAATCTAATGCAATACTTTGCTTATTTAATTTTTAAGTAAGTATGAATGGATTTAATATTATTTGTTTATTTTTTACCATACTAACAATTTAATTAAAATTAATTTGTACCCAAACTTTTGCACAGAGATACATATTATGCAAGCTTTTTGAAGTGAAGCTTATTATGTATATTGTCTCTAGAACAGTCGGACAGGTCATCTTTTGTGTAGGCAGAAGGCTGCTGAAATCTTCAACCACCTAATAAAATGCAAGCAACAAGTTGCTTTCTTCATTTCGGTATTATAGTTTTTGTTCACTGGTTCTGATTATGCAAGTATTCATTTTGTAGCATGAAGGAGGGGGAACTGAGGAGGGCACAAGTGGCCTACACAATGCCCTCACTTCGTTTACTCCTCCACACTACTAAGGCAGTCATGAGGAGAGTGACCAGGATGGGCACCACAATGAATGGCCCCAAGATCTGGTTGGGAGGGTCGTGTGGCAGTCGGCCTGTAGGCAAGCAGTTGTGGAAATAATGCCGGTGAACTCGGATGAAGAACTCATCGACCAGCCTGTTGGGCCAAAAACAGTTCATCTTCAGGGCCACAAGATGAGTGCAGTTTGATAGTTCTCCATAGGACCTTCAGGAGAAGAAAAAAAAAAAAGTTTCAAATATTTCACGGTCCAATTAATATTATATCAAGAGGTTACAACAACATGAAATCAAATATAAATTTTTTTTTTACAATGGCATATCATGTAAAATCTGATATTTTATATGGAAATATTAACTGTCCATCTTTATATCCTGAAAATCAGTATAACTTACTTTGAGTAACCTTACAAAAACATTTAAAATAACAAGTAATTACATATACCAGAAATTCACAACAGTGAAATTGAACCTCGGTGGCTTAGTGGTTAGCATGTTTGCCTCTCAGCGCTAGGGATTCCCAGTTCGGTGGAGTTTCCATGTTCTCCCCGTGTCTGCGTGGGTTTCCTCCGGGTTCTCCGGTTTCCTCCCACAGTCCAAAAACATGGAACAAGTCAATTGAATTCTCAAAATTTCCCCCTATAGAGTGTGTCAGTGTGAGTGAGTGTGTGCCCAGCGATGGATTGGCGCCCTGTCCTGGGTCTATCTGCCCAGCGCCCGAGACGTTCTTACCTGGATGGGCATGGGGAACCCCACCGCGACCCAAATAGAGGATAAAGCGGGAGATAATGAATGAATGAAATTAAACCTCACATTGACAGCTCTAATACTACTTAAATCTATATACTGTAAAACCAGTAAATAATCACCACAAATAAAACTCCTACTTATTCTCTTCATTATTTTGAAGCTTTGTAATTTATGACATTTTATCACAGATCATTAGCCAGCACAAAAATATTACAAAATCCTGTAATATCAAGTGAGGTTTTTTTAAATTACATTTTTTAATATGTAAAAATTAAATTAAAAAAACGTGTTCAGAAATCTTGTTTACAAAATTAAAACAACCAAGTGAGATGTAATCAACAATATATTGTCTGTAAAAAATCAAATCCAGCTTATTTTTTTTTTTTTTTTCCATTCAAGAAGGCAATATATTGGTTTGTGTACAATTTGTGAACAGGTTTTGACAATATTATTGATATTGTTACACTTGATTGTCTGAACAATTTTTTTATGTTTAGAAGACACTCAGAATGAAAGTGACCTTCTGGTCTTAAAAGAAACTAATACAAATTTACAGTATATATGGAGACACAGTGATGAACAGCTAGTGAAAGCTTTCAATAAACCTAAGGCAAGTTTTAGTACTAATAATAGCTGCACTGAATAAACCTGCGGCCCATAAAAATTAATAAGATCAGTCTCAAGGATGATTGTGTATTCCATAAGGCCTTGTATGTTCTAGTTCACATATGCTGTATCTACTTGGTAAAAGGTTAAGACAAAATTTGCCCCATTTTACGAAGGGCAAACTAGTAAGGAAAACTGCGTGTGTACTTGTAATGAACACTCAGCATGTCATGTCCAAAAATTATGATTATTTAATAAAACAGCTATTTGTTTTCAGGAAAGGTGCATCCGTTAATGGTTTGCAAACGTTTTTTTTGTCAAAATGATCTACCAATAATGTGTGTGTGTGTGTGTGTGTGTGTGTGCGCACTCCCCCACTAACCAATATAAATTATAAGGCTAACCAATTAGTTTGCAGTATCTTGTGCCCATATGTCTGTTATTGTATTGTAGATTAACCAAGTGTGCAATGTCAGATATAATAGAATTGTTAAAAGACTAACATTTGGAGAAAAATCGTAGGGAGAAAAATCGTTTCGCAGATGCCAACCCAATTCCCTTGTCAGATTGAATTTCCAAAGGTTCACACCACTAAATATACCTGACTGTTGAAACGGGAGACAGATAGGACAGACACTGTGACCCTGAACTGGGACCCTGAACATGATATTGTAACACACAATAGTGTTCAGTTCAGATTCTTCATGAGAAGAAAAAAAAATAATAACAAAAATGGAAAATTAATGGTCAAAAATAAAAAGATGCATGCATAAATAATGAGTTGTGGGTTCATCAAATATTTTATGGCAGCCAATAAACTACCATTATTAGTAAAAGGAAATTCAGAATACATGACAAATTTTGTGAACCTAATATATCTACACAAGTAGATAAAATTGCTGGTACCCCCACAAAGGTCACAGAAATGACTTGAACCTGACAAAATTAATAATAAATAAAAGCATAAACAATTAACCAATGAAATTCAGGCTTTAACAGAAGTATTTTATAAAACAATATACCGTATATATTTAATCCTTTTAAAATGTTTCTATTTATCTCTTACACAATGTGTCTTTTCGCAGGAAAAGAACCAATTCTTCTGTAAATAAGTACCATAGATGGTAAAATCAGCATTGTCTACAGTGTCTGTAATTAGCTCTGGACACAGTCTGTGTAAATCACTTGTACAAGACTTTATTTAAACTCCACCCATATAACTTAACTCAGTTATGCAGAGATTGCCCAATTAAGCAGTTTTGTAACCTCTAAACACATTGTTTACTTCGTAATTATTACATGAAGATGGATTAGTAAAAACAGGAATCTAAAATTAACCTCACAACAAAAATGACAAAAATAAAATGACTTTCTAAATCAACTGTATTAAAACAGACTAGTGTGTGTATGTGTGTCTAACTTATTACCATTATCAATGTTATTATTATAATTTTAAATGTGATTTCATGCTGTAAAAAGTGATTATTTTAAAAGCCTGTTTTAGTGGGCACTGAAGCACCACTTTAAATTGTTGAAGTCAGAATATGTAACCTACAAAACTGCCGGCAGATCTACCTTTCAGCAGAAACACTGATGTCATATCAAAATGAATTATTACAGTGTTGTAATATACAATATTATCATATTGTATTATCAGTATATGTAATCTAAATCTCAAAAACTTAAAATACAGTATATGCCTCACTGGTGTACTCCTAAAAAAAAGGTTTCTACGCATCAGAAGCCTGTCTACTGTACATCACCATAGCGATGCTTCACAACACTCTCAGGGCTACAGCTGTTGTTGTTAAAACAGTACACATGTCTAGATCTGTAACACTTCCTGACCTATGTTTATTTTTGTATCACTGACATCCTACAAACTGTATGATGTAACAGCAGAACATAATAAAAGATCATTGATTTGGCTGTTCTGTTGACTAGGAGTTTGTTCTAATAAAACTTTTCAACAAGATTAATATAAAAAAGGCTACAGAACATTTTTACAAATGATTTAGTTTCTTCTCATCCAGAAAAAAAATGTTTTATAATAACAAACTGAATAAAAAAAAAAAGCTAAAAGCTCTTTAAGCTCAGTATAATCTACAGATTGGGACTTTGCTCACAGCAAAAATGTGTCATTCTCCAAATTATTTTCTCCTCTTCTTTGCTGCCTTCCCATGAGCTTGTTGTTAAGCTAAAAATATCACTTAATATGCTTTATCTACTTGCATTTCCCAAGCTGAAGTTCTGAGCTTTTGTTTGATTAGCTATACATTTTAACTGGATTAATTGAACTTGAAAACACAGCAGAATACCTTTAACACATGTTTTCTGCAACCTTAGACAGTGTCGCTCCACTTAAACTAAAAAGGATTAAAGATAAAAGACTCTGTCCATGGTTTAATGATCAAACACGCGCCCTAAAACAAACCACTAGAACCATGAAGCGTAAATACAGTGGGTTGCAAAAGTATTCAAACCCCTTGAACTTTGCCATATTTTGTCACATTACAACCACAAACATAAATATATTTCACTGGAATTTAATGTGAAAGACCAACACAAAGTGGTATACAATTGTGAAGTGGAATGAAAGTTATACATGAATCAACAATTTTTTTACAAATAAAAAACTGAAAAGTGCGATGTGCAAAATTATTCAGCCCCCTTTTCCCTGAGTGCAACCAATTGCATTCAGA
>JAFMOD010000597.1:0-18880 GCA_019802435.1 Corydoras maculifer | reverse complement strand
TCTCTCTCTCTCTCTCTCTCTCTCTCTCTCTCTCTCTCTCTCTCTCTCTCTCTCTCTCTCTCTCTCTCTCTCTCTCTCTCTCTCTCTCTCTCTCTCTCTCTCTCTCTCTCTCTCTCTCTCTCTCTCTCTCTCTCTCTCTCTCTCTCTCTCTCTCTCTCTCAGAAACCCAGCTCGGTGAGGATCGATCAGTTGGACAGAGAGCAGTTTAACCCGAATGTGATCACGTTCCCCATCATAGTACATTTTGGGATCCGTCCTGCTCAGCTCAGTTACGCTGGAGACCCTCAGTAAGTGTGAATGTGTGTGAATGGAACTTTATTTATGTCATTAATAAAGTGTTGAGTGAAACGAACAGAACATGGAGTTGTTTGTGATCAGAAGTTTGTGATCTGCTGTTTTAACTCTAACTGTAGTTATATCATATATATGATATATCATCAGGTCTGATGAGCAACCTGTACTGTACTGAGAGAGAGAGAAAGAGACACACACACACACACACACACAGAAAGAGAGATAGACACACAGAGAGCTGTCAAAGCTCCAGCAGGAGGAACCATCATTTCCACCAGCAACACGCTGAAGATCTGAGTCCTGGATGTGTGCAGTGTAGCTGGAGGTTATATTTATGTTAGTGGAGGGTTTCAGGGTGTGGGTTCCACAGTGTGGAATGTTATTAAAAATGTAAGGGCAGGGGCCTTGGCTCTGTCATGGAGGGAGAGAGAGTGGCTGTGTGTCATTGTGATTTAAATCATATTTGAAAGTTTATTTTTATAAACTAAATTTATATTGCAGATATCAGAAGCTGTGGAAAAGTTATGTGAAATTGCGCCATCTGTTGGCCAATAGTCCAAAAGTCAAGCAGATCGATAAACAAAAGCTAACACAAAGAGAGGTACACTGGAGTGTGTGTGTGTGCGCGCAAGTGTGAGTGTGTGAGTCTCATGCATTCTGTGTGAGTATATGTGTGTGAGTGTATGTGAGAGTCTCATGCATTTTGTGTGTGTGTGTGTGTGTGTGTGTGTAGGAAGCTCTGCAGAAGATCAGACAGAAGAACACTATGAGGAGGGAGGTGACGGTGGAACTGAGCAGTCAGGGTTTCTGTAAAACTGGGATTAGGTCTGATGTGTGTCAGGTGAAAAAGATTCATTAGTTCAGCAAAGAGACTCATGACTCACTGAGTCATTCAGTCCTCATGATTAATGTGTGTGACAGATGTGATCAAAATTATAACTGTGTTTTCAGCATGCAATGATGTTACCCGTACTGACTCATCACATTCGGTATCATCAGTGTCTGATGCACCTGGATAAACTGATTGGATACACCTTTAAAGAACGCTGTCTCCTGCAGGTAACTGCATGTGTGTGTGTGTGTGTGTTTGTGTGTATCTGCTCCAACCCTCAGCTCTGCTCTTTCTCAGTTGGCTATGACACATCCGAGTCATCATCTGAATTTTGGGATGAACCCTGACCACGCCCGTAACTCTCTTTCCAACTGCGGCATCCGTCAGCCCAAATATGGAGACCGGAAGGTTCATCACATGTACATGAGGAAGAAAGGTAATGCTCCTGATCGTGATCGTAAAATCTGTCATGGGGGGGGGACACAACAATGAATAAAAAGAGAAAGTGATGGAGTCCAGATATTAAATTGAAAATCTGTTTGACGCACAGATTATAAAAGCATCGGTCACTTTATATTTTAATTAATGAGCTGAATGAATCGTCTTGTTTTTTCTTTCTCTTTCTGATATGTTACTTTATTAGGAATCAATACACTGATTAACATCATGTCACGACTCGGTCAGGACGATCCGGCACCATCCAGGTGTTTATTAACCCAACTTCACATTGTGCCTGTGTGTGTGTGTGTGTGTGTTTATAGATATCTTGGTGTGCATGTGTATTTATATATTCAGTAATATCGCTCTCTCATTGTCAGAATTAATCATAATGAGCGGTTGGAGTTTCTCGGTGACGCTGTAGTCGAGTTTTTAACGAGGTAAAGATCAAAGTGCTGATAATGAGTTCTTTTAAGGTATAAACTTGGATCTTAATGTATATTATTTGGTTCTGATTGGTGTAGTGTTCACTTGTACTACCTTTTCCCAAACCTGGAGGAGGGAGGATTAGCTACCTACCGAACCGCCATCGTTCAGAATCAACACCTCGCAATGTTAGCAAAGGTACTGCTGTTCTGTTCTCCCACCCTACATGACCCGGGTCCTGGTTCTGGATCCTTGTTCTGCTAAAGATACCGTAACCAAATTTTAAAAGTTCAGAAATATGTCATGAACCATAACGAGGTGCATAGAACCTTTAGAGGACAGGCAGTCACGTCACAGATCCTCCACCAAAACAACAGTGGACATCAGATTATTGGACAGTGTTTTCACAAAGACACAGTTCTGATAAATGTTCCTCTAGTGGACCAGCGTTTCACTGTCTGCTTTAGAAGCCGTCTGATGACTGCTGCAGGAACCAAAACTAAAGATTAGAACATTCAAATGAGATTACATATGAAATCAGAAACTCATCACTTCTGATCCTGATACGTTGAGACACACACACACACTCACACACAGTAACTGTAATGCTGTGTGCAGAAGCTGGAGTTGGATCGGTTCATGCTCTACGCTCACGGTCCGGATCTGTGTCGGGAATCAGACCTGCGACACGCCATGGCCAACTGCTTCGAAGCTCTGATAGGTTTGAAACATCACTCTCTCTCTCTCACTGTGGTGGCTCTCTCACTCTGTTTAAAAAGTGTGTGTGTGTGTGCGCACTCATTTCTTTAGGTGCTGTTTATTTAGAGGGAGGTCTAGTTGAAGCCAAGCATCTCTTTGGAAGGTTATTGTTCAATAATGAGGTGGGATTTGTTGGTTCAGTCACAGAGTAAACAAACCGATTTGTTTTATGTAGAGCACTAAATGTATACATATGATTTATAAACTATACAATGACCCGTGGTTATATTTGTGTGTGTGTGTATACAGGACCTAAGGGAGGTGTGGCTTAACTACCCACCTCATCCACTACAGGTAAGAAACTGGACGCAGTTCTTTCCGTTTGATCCGTTATAAATCGTTCATGGTTTGTTTTTGATGTTCCTTGCAGGTTCAGGAACCGGTGACTGACAGGCAGCTCATTGAATCTTCACCCGTTTTACAAAAACTCTGCAACTTTGAGTCAAACATCGGCATTTTATTCACTCACGTTCGACTGCTGGCTCGAGCTTTCACTCTGAGAACCGTCGGCTTCAACCACCTCACCCTGTACGTGCTGTTTGATGACGCTGTCTCTGCGCTGTATGTCAGGCTGTATGTGGACGGAGTGTGCTCATGTTTTAGGGTCTGTTTGGAGTCTGTTTTGGGTTGGGTTGGTGTTCTCTAATGTTCCACATAAGTGTTTTTGAGGTGGTTTATAATTTTGGTTTATTCTGGTGTTTAGAAAGCAGTGTTGGTCTGAGGGTTCGAGGTTGGAGGGGTGGGTGTGGGGTCCGTGTTTCAATAATAATAATTAAATAAATGATTTCCTGACACCACACCCCTGAGTGAGGACCTCTGACATTTTACTTTTAATCTTTACTCCACGTTTATTCCTGAGCTACACTGATCTGATGATGTCATTAACTTTACCCCTACACCACTTTGGATAATTTTATGATATAGTCCCTCTTCCCAAATTGAATTGAAACATTTTTTTTTACAGTCTGCAAAACATGCAAATACTTTAAATTGATTTAGTTTATGTAAATGATTTTACATTAACTGAATCTCTCTCTCTCTCTTTCTCTCTCTTTAGGGGTCATAATCAGAGGATGGAGTTTTTGGGAGATTCCATAATGCAGCTTGTAGCCACTGAGTATCTGTTCATTCATTTTCCTGACCATCATGAGGGTCATTTGACGGTGAGTGTTGGGGGTTGGGGGGGTTAAATGAAACAACAACAATCAATACATTTAGGAGAGGGTTAGGGTTAGGTTTGGATTAGCATTAGATATAAAATCTATAAAATACCACATGGTGCATGGAAATGATTGTATAACATCAAATGTATATCTGCACAACTTATTTTTAATCAAATATGTGTGTGTGTGTATTTGTGTGTATGTGTGTATCTCAGCTTCTGCGCAGTTCACTAGTGAATAACAGAACTCAGGCGAAGGTTGCAGAAGAACTGGGGATGCAGGAATACGCCATAACCAACGATAAAACTAAACGACCTGTGGCTTTGCGCACGAAGACCCTCGCCGACCTCCTGGAATGTAAATGTGATATTATTTATTTTCTCAGCACTGAGAGAGAGAGTAATGATATAAAGGTGGTATTGTTTTACTTTAGGTTGTCAGTTTGCGATCAGACAGAAATTTATAGGGTTAAAAACATTTTCTTAATTTTACTCAATTGTTTCATTTTTATGCTTTTCAGCTTTTATTGCTGCACTTTATATCGATAAGGATCTTGAATATGTTCACACGTTTATGAACGTCTGCTTCTTCCCAAGATTAAAGGTACATTTTATAAAACAGTTCAAATAAATCACACGAGGATAATTAACTTTAATCACATTAACAGAGATGCAACACCACCGACCCTTTGAATCAAAGGGTCAGTACCCTGTGTTAGAACTAACCCCTGACCTAACAGTAGGTCAGGTGACGTGCTGATGTTCGTAAGTGACCCTCATGGCTGGAATTCAGATTAATAATCAGAAGTTATTCTCTGAGCTCATGACTGCTGCTCTTTATTTTTGACATGATGTGAACATCGAACTGCAGAGTCCTCACTTCCTAATGTGTAATACTTTTAATTATAAACGGCTGGGATAGGACTGAAGGCATTGTCTTATTCCAGTTCTTATACATGACACATTTAGTAGTTAAGCTTTGTGTGTGTGTGTTACAGGAATTTATTTTGAATCAGGACTGGAATGATCCTAAATCTCAGCTCCAGCAGTGCTGCCTTACACTGCGCACTGAGGGCAAGGAACCGGACATCCCTCTTTATAAGTACACGACACACTTCACCCCACGTACTGTTCTTACATTTACTCCTTACACTCACTGCCACCCTATTTCAGTTTTACATCATTCACCTGAACAATTCCTGTTTGTGTGTGTGTGTGGGGGGGTGTGTGTTGGGGGGGGTATTTTTGGTGAGTTGAACTTGGAAAAAGGCAGTGAGTGAAGTTACAAGTAGAATTCCCTATCAAAGTGTGTGTGTGTGTGTGTGTGTGTGTGTGTGTGTGTGTGTTTATAGTTTTTACAGTACTGTTTTTGTCTCAAAGCTACATAACACTTTTCTTCGCGGTGAGGGTGCGGGAGGGTTGAGGTGTGGGGGTGTGGGGGTGGTATGTTCCAGTAATGTGATGTTACACTTCTTCAGCCGGTCTGTTTACCTTTAAACCTGTGATGTAATTTTGGGATCTTGATTCTGCGATCAGGACTCTGCAGACGGTCGGACCGTCTCACGCGCGCACCTACACCGTCGCCGTCTACTTTAAAGGAGAAAGAATTGGATGTGGAAAAGGACCGAGGTACAAACTGCTTTATAATCTGATTTGTAGAGGTTTTCATCACACGTAATATACTTTGTAATTATTATTCTGCTTAATTAATTGTATAAAGTGGATTTCTTGATGACGTGGGTGCTGTTTGTATCTGTGGTTGTAGTATCCAGCAGGCGGAGATGGGTGCAGCAATGGATGCGCTGGAGAAATGTACGTTTTTATTCTCACATTGCACCATACACACACACACACACACACACACACACACAGGCTACAGGAGCAAAATATAGAGAGGAACACTGTGGGGGGATATGAGAACTTTTATCTGCTTTAAAATTCACACACCTGTTTCAACATCTAACATTGCTGTGTGTGTGTGTGTGTGTGTGTAGATAACTTTCCTCAGATGGCCCATCAGAAACGTTTTATTGAGAGGAAGTACAGACAGGAACTGAAGGAAATGAGAAGAGAGAGAGAACGACAGGAACGAGAGAGCGATGACGACACACTGAGAACATGTTAAACACACACACACACACACACACACACACACATACACTGTGCATAAGATGACAACAGTGCATCGTGGGGAATTTTCAAATATAAATAATAAAATTTCAGTATCTGTGTTTTATTTATAACTATCAGAACAGAAAAGCATCATGGATAATGGAGTCCAATGTCGTGACTGCATGATCACCTGATGGATCTGTAAGAGTGATTAACGAGGAGTGATCTAATTGAATCAGGTGCTGAATAAAGCTTTTAGTTCTGAGGTGGTTCTCTGTTCTCAGATCTTCAGGCTGAAGGTTTAAATATTCAATCACTGGTTCTTTAAACATATTACTAATATTGTGTATAAAAGTGATCAGTAGTAAATATATAAACTTTAAAGATCACAGATTTATATGTATTTCAGCATCTGATTGATTCTCATTCATGAATCTGAACTCGTTATCTGTCATATTCATTAAGTTTGAACTCTTGGCTGCTGATGATTTAAAAAAATAAAAGTGATTAAATTCTTTATAAATTGTTTGTGTTGGTGATTTTATTTGGAACTCTTCTCTCTGAGTTGGAGGATCAACATTCTCAGATCAGTACCGAGTTCTTCATTGGCTCTGGGAAACGTTGATGGCTTTCTGTAGCAGAGCTGTTTAGGGTTCGAGTCCTGTCCTGTTTCCTCTGAGCAGAAACCTCTCCAGCAGTGGATTCTGATTCTGAGATGTTTGTATATCGGTAAATCCAACCAACGGCGCTGCAGGGTTTATTCTAGGGTTAGGGTTAACTGTTATTACTTTATGCTGTTTAACCAGTTTTAGTATTAAAATTGAAATATTAAGCTAATATTAAAAGAGAAAATATGAAAGCATAACATGGAATGTCTGTGTGCCTCTGTCTAGACGGCCAGGTGGAAAGTGACATCCAAAGAAGCGCTGCAGCGCATTGGTGAATATTCACCAAGGCAGCCATCACCATCAGGGGGACGTACTTCTCTCCGGGTAAAGAACTCAAAGAGGAAGAGCACAAAATTTACCTCGCCATTGAAAGTATGTACTGTAAAACATGCGCGCACACACACACACAAAATGAGCTGTTGAGGGGGGTACACACAAGAGTGAGATTTGTAATTAAAACCAGAGTTTAACCAATTGTCATCATAAGCTGTGTTCATATTTAACTTTATTTAAATAAAAACGCCGGATTGGATAATGATCAGGTTTGACAATTCTACAGTCTAGTTGTTTTATTCAAATACTGACTGTTATTTTCTCATTTGTAAGTTGTTTTAGATAAACGTGTAAATTTACTGTAATAAAAGGGTTTATTCTATTTCAGGTGCTTATGAGCTGGCTGTGCAAAAAGCAAAAGCAGAAATCACTCGCCTCATCAAAGAGGAACTCATACGATTGGTGATTATCCTATTAGTTCTTATATTTACCGTGTATATTCAAATAAAGCCGTTATATTTGTTGTAATGCATTCATTAGCTGTAATGTATTTCCCCACTGTGGGACTAATAAAGGTTTCATCATAATCAGTCGAATGAGTAATTAAAATGCTGACTTTTTAAAAATAGTTAATGACCCTTGAAATTTATTTGCTTCATTAATTTATTTTCCTTTTGTTGTCTTTTCCAGCAAAACTCATACCAGCCGACAGTCAAAGGAAGATACAAAGTTCTGTATTTTTTTTGTTTTTTGTTAAACGACTTCTTGTAATTACAATGTGATTAATGTAGATGTGATTTTGATCTCATTAATAATTACTTTTACACTAATAAACTGATAAACAATCTTCTTGTGCACTTGGATTTAGTCAAGCTCCAATATCTGCTTATCCAGTAAAGAAAAATGATTGAAATGTGTGTTAATGTGAATGTTAGTAAGTAAAAGGTGTTCAACCACAAAATACAAATTAAGACATCATTGATCTCATTGATTGTGTTGTAAACTTAAAAGCTTTTATGTGTAGGTTGAGAATGAAGGGAGTTAAATATTTAGTAATGAAACCAAATGTTATATGTAGCTTATGAATTAAAAGTTAAACTGACTGGAGTGTTCTTACTTAAGAATACTTGGGTTAGGTTACTGGTAAGTAGTAAAAAAGGGTTAGGTTTAATTAGTAAGTAGCAGAGGCAATTGATGGGTCAGGGATTATAGGTTCAAAGAAAGGAGTAAGGGGTTAGGGTTAGGAAAAGATAAAATTTAATTTCAGGTGTTCCCGCTTAGTGCACTGGCACATGGACCCCTCTGAGATTCCATATTTAAGAATAAAATGCAATAAAAACTAATTGTAGTAAAGATGTATTTTAGGTTAATTAAAAAAAGGGGGGGGGCGTGTGCCGCGGCATCGAATAACATTCAGGTTTGATGAATTTACAGTATAGTTGGTTTTCTTCATAGCTTCTGACTTGTGGTGTTTTCATTTGTAAGTCGCTTTGGATAAAAGCTTCTACTAAATGTAAATGTAATTTTAGGTGGTTTAGCTGAATTTAAGTCCATAGTGAGGTTAGGTTTGGGGTTGTGGGGAGGATGGGGGTAGTTTGGGGGTTTTGAATTATAACATTTACATTTAGCAGATGCTTTTATCCATAGAGACTTACAAATGAGAACATCACAAATCAGAAGTTATTAAGAAATCAGGCAACACTAGAATTATTAAACCTGATCGTTATCTGATGCTGCCCCCCCCTTTTTTTTTTACATCAGGTATTTCTGAAAATGATGCGTCTTCAGTAGATTCTTTAAAATGCCGAGTGGCTCTGCCTTACGGACAGAGTTGGGAAGGTCGTTCCTCCATTTTGCAGAGGTCAACGCCACGGAGTGAGAATGAGGTCCTCGGTGAGGTGGAACCACCACATGTTATGACGTGCATTGAAAATTATTCTACGTTATTAGGTTTTTGTCGCCACCTACTGGAACCGTATGGTTATTGATTTTAGCTTTACTTCAATAAAAATGTTTTAAGGTTCCAGATTACCGAAAATGTAGTGCAATAGTTGTTTGATAGAAAGCTTTTTAAAACAATGTAAAAAATTACGACTCAAAATTTACACTCTTAATGATCTGATACTTTCATCTTTTCTCATTTAATCACAAACTGTAGGTCATAAGAACCTCAAGCAGTGACGTAATTCAGCAGACCACACCCTTAAACATGACGCCATCAGAACAACACATTTCTGAAATAAAAAAATGATTTATAGCTCAGTATATTACCAAATCTCCGTTCTGTTTCTATTGTTCTTTACTATTATTCTTAAGGCCACTATGGTTAGGGTTATTCTTATAAACGTTTTTTTTCTCCAAATAATGTACAGAGATATATGTTATTTAAATAAACTTAAGTTATTACAGTGATTATCTAAAAGTGAGTGAATATTGAAGTGGAAAAGCAGAACAAGGACCTCAGGAGACAGCTTGAGGCTCACAAGGTGAAATTAAAATGGTAAAATAAAAATAAAATGTATCTTTTGAGCATCGTAATGTAAATCTGGCTTTAATTAGATGGGGGGGGGGGGTAAATAAGTGTCTCCATAGGTAGTTGTGGGATTAATTAGCTTTCCATGTATGTGGTTGTGTTTTTTTTTTTGTTGTTGTTGTTTTTGAGTTAACGAATTAAATGTATTTAAGTGTACAACAATGTATGTATATTTTTTGTAACCATCATGATCACATAATTATGTTTTATGATCAATATTATAGGGCAGCACGGTGGCTTAGTGGTTAGCACGTTCGCGCTAGGGACCTCTAGGGCCTCTCAGCGCTAGGGATTTCCGGTTCAAATCCCCATCTGGGTGGAGTTTCCATGTTCTCCCCGTGTCTGCGTGGGTTTCCTCCGGGTTCTCCGGTTTCCTCCCACAGTCCAAATACATGGATCAAGTTAATTGAATTCTCAAAAATTGCCCCATATAGAGTGTGTGTGTGAGTGAGTGAGTGTGTGCCCAGCGATAGATTGGCGCCCTGTCCTGGGTCTATCTGCCCAGCGCCCGAGACGTTCTCCCCTGGATGGGCATGGGGAACCACACCGCGACCCTAATAGAGGATAAGCGGGAGATAATGAATGAATGAATGATCAATATTATTTTTTCTTTCAATATACTCATACATAATGTGTCTCTGTCTGCATTTTGACCTCCGGCCTCATGGGACGCTGTAGTCCACACTGACACCTGCTGACAGGTATTTAAGGGCTGATTGCTGGCTGGTTGTTGGCTGATTGTTGGATGGTTTGTTGGAGCTGAAGGTTCATGCTGGTCGGTCGGTGAGTTTGGTTTCTGAGCTGAAGCTTTTGTTCTGAAGCCTTTATATAAAGTCTGCTTTCTTTATTGGCTTTAATGCAGATGTTGCTCTGATGATGTTTATAACACTCTGTCCTTTGTCTGAATGTTAGAATGACTGGGTTATTAAAATGAGACCTTACATCCAGCATTTCTCTGTTGGTCATCATTTCTGTCGTGTGTCTTCCCATCATCTTAATAAAGACTTCAGAAGTAACTCTGTGTTTAAATTGATCTTTTCGGTGTGAGAGCTTCACTGTTTGGGTCGTTGTCTGTTTGAAATCTAGTTTTCTCCAAGTTTGTGAGACGTGTTTAATGAATATTTCTGTCTAATGAAACAGGAGTAAAGGATCTAATTTAGTAAATGTAGATGACTAAACAAATTTTATTGTGTTAACTATGGTTACTGATCTGGTAGCTGCAGTTAAATGAAGTTTCTCTGATGGTGGTTTTGGGTTTCAGTGTTTTTCAAGTTTTTGCTGTGATTGGGTCTCTACCTTATTTTTATTTATTTAATTGGATATTATTCTGGTATTTCATTTCTCACTTGAACAGACTGAGTAAGATGTTGAAACTGCGCGAACATTTATTTTAATTTATTTAAGGTCTTTGATTCGATGTTGGAATCTTAACTCTCGAAGTGAAAAGTGTATCTTATTTAAATGCATTATGGCTTTTTTTTTTTTTTTTTTTTTTTTTTTTTTTTTTTTTTTTTTTTTTTTTTTTTTTTTTTNTTTTTTTTTTTTGTCTTGGTGCTTCATTCATGCACATGATTTTCTCTGTACATCAGGGTAATATGTTCTGAATGTTAGTCTTAAAAGAAAATCTGAAGATGGTCACCATCTCCTCCGTTATTTTCTGTGTAATGCAGATATTTCTGGCCGTGTGTGTTATGCATGTGATTAAGGCTTCGTATTCTTTTGTATTATAATAAACATGCATGTCGAGTCACACACACACTTCATTTTTGTTTGTTTTTACTGGTATTAAAAATAAGTATTTGCTTATGGACTTCAGTGTTAAATTGAAATGAAATGTGACCTTTTTTACTTTATTCCTGCTGTATTTAATTTTCCATGTAATCCTTCTGTCCACATAGATCTGCTTTTTGGTCCATCATTTCAAGCTGAACTTTCAGATTTATTTCCCTAACGCCACTCTGGAATATAAAATCTGATCTGGTATTGCAACACTGATCATCATTTCGATGGTGATGTATATTGTTACATTATCACATCATTAAGCCCATTTTCTCAGAATGGTTCTCGTTCAAGGTGTTGACACTTGCATTACAATAAAATGTGCGTCTTGGTTTATTGTGCTTATGGTTTCCAGATTACTTGATTTCTCATTTCTGTGGATATATGGCTCTGTTTTCTGAAACCTTCCTGTATTCTCTCCTTTTTTATCAATCTTAGATTATCAATCTTATGTTGAAGTGACTTGGTTTGAACTTGGGTTCCTATTTGTGGCTTTTTATGAAATTTCCTTTGATTTTCTCAATGGGGTTACATAGTCATGTCCATCTTGGATTGTTTTGTTAAAATGAATTGTGCACTAATGCTTTACCTCCATGTTCATCTTTTCTAAAATCTCCATAATTATTTTTAATGATTCATTCCCTTTAAATATGTGACCCATCTCACTCTACTGTTCTCCATATCCTTTTGTGTAATCTTGGTTAATACCCACAATTTGGGTGGTTTTATATACATCTCTTTAAATTCCTATTCAGTAACTTGTGGGCTTCATGAATCCCATTGGTATATAATGAACAAACCTAGAATTTATGCTAGATTATCAAATTTGCTTTTGTGTACATTTACCTAATCATTCCTGTGATCTTCTTGCTGTCTCTCTGCGGTTGTACATCTTATTTTTGTTGGTTGACATGTTTAGCCTGGACTTTTTGTACTTTTTCCATTATCCCCACATGAACATTAAACAACTCCATTCTTTCCTCACAGTTGCAGCATTAGTGTTTTTGTCTCCTAAATCTTGATCACGTTTTACCTTTGCACTTTGTTGCTGTATCTAAATGTTTGCGGTCTATAACACTTTGTAACACTGTATTCATGGATCATTATATACAAAAGATGTATAATTCAGGAATGTAGTCTTCAAAAAACATTATTTTTCATGCCTTTTCTTATTGCTCCATATATAAATATTAACTGATCTTTCCTCAGTGTTGGGTTATCTGACTTTTAAACCAAAATGAAAAGCTGAGTGATGAAGTTTCATATAAAATTCAACATTTTACTCAGTTCGCCATTTAAATGAAAATTTCCAATGCAATCATTGTGTTTGTGTGGTGATTTGCTGGACTGTAGTTTTGTTTGAGGACGGAGTGCTCCTCTGAATTAAATTTTATCCTTGTACCTTTATTTTTTAAATATATTTCTTTGGGAATATTCTTTTATTTTTATCCATTACGATCAATTTCATGTTTCTAAGTCTATCTTGTACTGATGTATGGAATATGGTGCTCTTTCTTCTCTTATCCTTCCATCCACATTGTTTTCTCTGACCAGAAATACAAAGCACATAATCCTGGAATGCGATAAATACAAAGACGTCAGAAAGAAACAGAACATGTCCCACGACTTACAAACAGCTCTAAGTCCAAAAAACTTCAAAGCTCATGACATTTCTGAAAGACATTGGAATAAAGGCTCAATTATAGCCTTATAGTAAGACTGTATAAATAACAACCCACCCTCTGCCATGATTAAGGCCGAAATGTGGTTCATGGCATTAAAACACAAACTGACCAGAAATACAACTATTTTATTTACATATATATTTTGTTACGGTTGTCATGCATTAATGACATTTTGCTTAATTTTTTTAAAGCTATTAATTTGGCTATTTACTTTATTATACTGAAGTCTTATTGCCATTATTTCTTGTTTGTGCTTCTTGATTACTTGCTGAAGGCTTTTCATGTGTGATTAGTTACTTTTTTCTGAATATATTTATTTCACCAACTTATTTTGGCTGTTTGATATCGAATGTTGGTTTGAGCTCCAGTTTTTTAAAATAATTTTCTCCTACCTCAGCAGTAGGGGGTAGGGTTTACTCTAACGCTACTTAAAGCCTTTTTATTTTTATTTTGCAGCCGTTATATTTTTGGTGGGTTTTGAATTGATGCTTCTCACTTCATGTGCTGGCTTTGCATCTTGTCTTTGTCCTCCCTGATTAATTCCGTGGTGGTTTAGCTATTGTTACGTTCTTTTTCAGCTTTCATGTTCTACTTTGTCAATTGTTTTCTCTACATCAGTATATTCTTTTGATTTGTAATGTATTTAACTTTAACCTTACCACCCCAAAAACAGGTTTAAATATTTGTTTATGATCTTACTCCATATACGAAAGTACCTTGAATGCATCTTGCTCTATTTTGTGTCTTGAAACTATCAGCTTATTTTGGACTATCAATATTTTAAGTGATTGTGCTGTAGTTTCACTTTAATTTACAATTAATTATTTTAATTTATTTTTTTATACCTCATCAGTAGGTGTTCTACTGACAGCAGTTTTCTTTCCAGTTATTGTTATTATTATTATTTTTAGTGATCTCTTAACTTGCAGTCTACATTGTATCCTTTCTTTAATGTTTTCTTTAGTTTTATATGTAATAGGACATGGGCCAATGTTCTTACTTCCCATGCACTGATTTAATATACGTCATAGGATGTCTTACAGGTTTGACTGATGCTGAGCATGTGATTGAAGTGAATTTGAGCTGGAGGAGCTCAAAGGTTTATAATACTTGTTGTGTTTTTTTTTATTTATTTATTTTTTTTATTTATGTTTTACACCCCCACTTTTTTGAAAAGAGTATCTGAAAACACAAGTTTTTTTTAATCATTGTACACTAATATATTTTTAATTTGTGTAATTACTGTAAAAATGGTCGGTGTGGATTTTAATTTTGTGCATATTGGAGTAGGTTTTAATCTTAAACTTGTTGGGTATAAATGGTTAAACTGATTTACATGTTTTACTCAATATCCATTTTGTATCTTGCAACCCTGTTGGTTTAATTCTGAATAAAGAGAATGTAATGTCTTCAGGAACTTTGAAGGGCTGTTTACTCCAACTGCTAGTAGAAGCTTGGGAGAGGAAACGTAACTGTGCCAACGCAATCTTCCCGCTAGCAGAAACGGGAGCTGGTCTGATCATGAGGGTGACGCGAGTCCATCCCTCTTGGAAGACTGTTTGGTAAAACCTTGGCCTTTTTTGTTTATTTTTTTTTTATTTCCCTCCCCCTCTTTTAATTATGTAAATGTTTCTCTTTATTACAGAATGGTTTGTTTAAACAATGTGGGTTTTTTATTTATTTAAAATTTTATTTTAATTTTATTTTTTTAGCGTCTTATTTTGACTGGTGGCTACTTGTACTTAACCCTAACCCTGTTTATTTTTCCAGTGTGGAATATGGTCATTTCTTCTTTATAGGTGAAAGACTGCCTTAAAGAGCCTAAAATACACCTGAAAGACTGCTTGAAAAAATGGCCTAAAACCCTTAAAGCACACCTTATGGCATGACTGGAAGACTATGTGAAAGCGCTGAAGTGCACCTCAAAGCTCTAGAGTCTGCCTCAATGACTATTGTAAAGCTCTAATGGTGGCCTCAATGTCTGCCTCAAACACTGCCTCAATGCTCTGACAGTGGCAAAGCTCTATACTCTGCCTCAAACACTGCCTAAATGCTCTAAATTCTGCAAAAAGATTGCTTCAATGACTACCTCAATGCTCTAAGGAATGCCTCAAAAACTGCCTAAAAGCAGACTGCCCCAATGATCTAAAGATTGCCTAAATCACTGCCAAAAAGCTCTAATAACTGCTTCAGTTACTGCCAATAAGCTCCAAGGACCGCCTCAATGACCTTCAACTGGTATACAATCCTATGGAGCCGAAGCTAGTTGTACACCCAACTATATCCTTAGCGTACCTCGACAGTGGAAACGGGTTCCTCCATGCCCCATGTTTATCTTTATTATTCCTTCCTTTAATAATTTCACCGGTTTCTTTGCAGATTTGTCCTCCATATCTTGTGCAATCTAACTGAAATATGGCTATTAAATCAACGTGTACTGTATGCATATGATCGGCTTTTTTTTTTGTTGTCCATTTGACTTTTTGTTAGCTTATGGGTTTCAAATAACCACTTTTGACAATTACTTATTGTCAAGTTTTTGGAACTCTGTGTGGAAACCTAACGGTGACAACACCATCTCCCCGCTAGCAGAAATGGGAGCTGGTCTGGCTATGAGGGTGCCGTGAGTCCACTCCTCGTTTGATAAAACCTGGGCCTACATGTAACTTTTTTTTTTTTTTTTTTTTTTTTTTTTTTTCCTCCCATTTTTATTGCACCAATGTGAATATGGCAACTTATTTATAGGTGAAAATTAGAAGACCTCTACAGCACTTAAAATAGACCTGAAAAGCAACGCTTGGAGAAAATACCCTAAAACCTTTAAAACAAATCTAAAGGCTTGCCTGGAAGACTGTGTGAAATCTGTAGTCTGCCTCAGACTAACACAATGCTGTAATGGCAGCCTCAATGACTGCCTCAAACACTACCCAAAACCTCAGGCTTTGCCTCAATGCTCTAAAGCCTGCTTCAATTTCTGCCTCAAAGCTCTAACTTTCACTTCAATGACTGCGTTACTGTCTGCCTCAAAGCTCAAACACTACCCAAAACCTCAGGCTTTGCCTCAATGCTCTAAAGCCTGCTTCAATTTCTGCCTCAAAGCTCTAACTTTCACTTCAATGACTGCGTTACTGTCTGCCTCAAAGCTCAATGTTTGCTTCAGCTCAAGTCTGTCTTCAATATCTGCCTCAAAGCTCTAATGACTTCCTCAATGACCGGCCTTTAAAAGCTCTTATGAATTCCTCAATGACCCTCAACTGATGTAAAATCCTATGGCGCCAAAGCCAGTGGTACACTCAGCCATATCCTTAGTGTACCTCGACAGTGGAAATGGGTTCTTAAGCAGTGGCCACAGCCTAGCCAGTAGGGGGTACCTCATGGTAATGTACTGGCAATGTCCTTTTATTTATTTATTTTTTTTCAGGTTTGAGCTTCATGTGTATGCCCCATTGGTGAGTTCAACCAGGTCCTCTGAAATCCACCTTTCTTCTAGTACTGATCTTACTGTGATGGTGGTCATCATGAAGACTCCTGCAGATATACTTGCTGTTTGCCAGCATGTCTGGCACAAATTGACTGACTTCATTACAGTTGTATTTATTGTGTTTCTTGACTTTTTGTAGGTGTCACTTTTCCTGTGTATGTTCTAGTCTGTCAGTCATAAAGGTTTTCTCTAAACAATTTTATTTTTATTTTTTTTTGTGTAATGTACAGTCACAACCCCACATGTCTATTATTCCTTCCTTTTAATTTCACCTGTTTCTTTTCAGATTTGTCCATATCTTGTTGTAAAATCTTAATTAAAATATGGCTATTTAAATTGATGGGTACTGTTTGCTTATGATCGGCTTTTGCATTGTGGTCCATGTTTGACTGTTTCTCCGTTAGATTATGGATTCCTAATATCCATTGTATTCTAGTAAAGCACTAATTGTCAGGTTTTTGGACTCTATGCTGCTTGCTTGATCAAATTGCTTGTTCCTTTGTAATTTAGTCCTGCGATCTTAATGTGCCTCTCACTGTATATTTCTAGACTAACTTCCCAGGTTTTGTGTTCTACCCCAAGTTATGTGATATTTTTGGAAGAAAAGTTACCTTCACTTGTTCCTTTGAGTTATTTTGACAGGTGGCTAATTTTCATATGCAACTTGCCTTTGTCAGTTCTGTGATTGTATGCTAATTTTAATCATTTTCATTGATTCTTTTGTGTTTTCAACATTCTAAGCTTTTTCATCATTCCTGTGCAGAAGGGGTAATGTAAATTGTATTATGCCTATTTTCATTCAAACACTGAGCCACTGTTAAAATATTTTGGAAAGGAAACCCGAAGTTAGGGGCTGTTGACTCCTACTGCTAGTAGAAGCTTGGGAGAGGAAACCTAACGGTGACAACACAATCTCCCCGCTAGCAGAAATGGGAGCTGGTCTGGCTATGAGGGTGACGCGAGTCCACCCCTCATAGAAGACCGTTTGATAAAACCTGGGCCCTTTTTAAAATTTTTTATTTATTTTTGTTTTTTAACCCCCCTTCCTTATTTTTATTTTTATTTTTATTTATATATATATATATATATATATATATATAAATATATAAAACCTTTTTTTTTTTTTTTTCTTTTTTTTTCACCAATGTGAAACATGGCAACTTTTTATTTATAGGTGAAAATTAGACCTTGAACGCTTGAAGAAAATGCCCTAAAACCTTTTAAAGCACATCTAAAGGCTTGCCTGGAAGACGTTGTGAAATCTGTTGTCTACTTCAAAGACTACCACAAAACTATAATGGCAATCTCAATGATGCCTCAAACTTCTAAAGTATGCTTCAATAACTTCCACAAATGCTGCCTCAAAGCACTAAATTCTACCTTAATGTCTGCCTTAAACATTACCCAAAACCTCAAGCTTTGTTTCAAAGGCTACCCTCAAACCTCAAGTATGCTTCAATAATATCCTCAAATACTGCCTCAAAGCACTAAATTCTGCCTCATACACTACCCAAAACCTCAAGCGTTACCTCAAACCTCTAAAGTATGCTTCAATAACGTTCTCAAACACTGCCTTAAAGCACAAAATTCTGCCTCAATGTCTACCTTGAACACTACCTAAAAGCTCAAGGTTTGCCTCTAAATTCTGCTTCAATGATGCCTTACTGTCTGCGTCAAAGCCCAGTTTGCTCAGCTCAAAAGTCTGCTTCAATATCTGCCTCAAAGCTCTAACTCCCGCAATGACTGCCAACACATTCTGACTGCCTCAAATGGCTTCCTCAAAACACTAAATTCTGCCTCAAACACTACCCAAAACCTCAAGCTTTGCCTTAATGCTCTAATGCCTGCTTTAGTATCTACCTCAAAGCTCTAAATTCCACTTCAATGGCTGTTACTGTCTGCCTCAAAGCTCAATGTTTGCTTCAGCTCAAGTCTGTCTTCAATATCTGCCTCAAAGCTCTAAACTTCCTTAATGACTGCCTTAAAAGCTTTAATGACTACCTTGAAAAGCACTAAGGACTGCCTCAATGACTGCCAAAAAGCACTAATGGACTGCCTTAATGACTGCCTCTAAAGCTCTAAATGCTGTCTTAAAAGCTCAATGATTGCCTCAAAAGCTCTAAAGACCACCTCAAAAGCTCTAAAGACCACCTCAAAAGCACTATAGACTGCCTCAAAAGCTTCAATGACTGCCTCAAAAGCACTATAGACTGCCTCAATGACTGCCTCAAAAGCTCTACAGACTGCCTCCAAAAGCTCTAAAGACTGCTGCAATGACTGTCTCAAAAGCTCTAATGACCGCCTCAATGACTGCCTCCAAAAGCACTTAAGACTGCCGCAATGACTGCCCCAAAAGCACTTAAGACTGCCGCAATGACTGCCACAAAAGCTCTAATGACTGCCGCAATGACTGCCTCAAAAGCTCTAATGACTGCCTC
>JAFMOD010000596.1:85682-99966 GCA_019802435.1 Corydoras maculifer | reverse complement strand
TGTTGCTGTTGTGGTTGGTGGTGGTGGTGGTGCTGTGCTGTGGGTGGAGGTGCTGGTGAGGGCCGCTGCCCGCTCGGACCCCGGTGTGCGTCAGGATGAGCGCCAGCAGCCAGCGGCAGCAGCCCGGGTGCAGCAGCAGCATCCTCCCGCCGGTCTGTACACCAACCGAGCAGAGAACCGAGCAGAGAACCGAGCACAAAATAGATTCCTTTTAGTGATGGGAGTCAGGTGAGTCAGGTGAGTTCAGGTGAGTGCGGGTCGGAGTGCGGGTCACCGCTGTGTGAGGGAGGCGGACCTCTGCGGTTCTCTGGTTGAACTGAGGCGGGCTGGAGGGCTCTGTGAGCGGGGAGCTGTTCTGAGGTAATCCGCGCATCCGTACCGGCTCTCACCGTCTGCCTCTCTGACGCAGCCCCGCCCTCTTTTATAGAGGTGTCTCCAGGCCCCGCCCCCGACACGCCCCCTCCCGCACGGCACGGCTGCATGTGCACGCGCACAAACCATCTGCATTAGATCAGATCTGATCAATAAAGTGATTAAAAACACTCCAACTTTGATTACAGCGTCACTAAATCAACACAGGAGACAGGGACGGATGTTAGACTTCACAACATTCATGATTCACAAACGTAGCTTTCATTCATTCATTCATTCATTAATCTCCCGCTTTATCCTCTATTAGGGTCGTGGGGGGGGGGGGGGTTCCCCATGCCCATGCAGGGGAGAACGTTTCGGGCGCTGGGCAGATACACCCAGGACAGGGGGGCAATCTATCACTGGGCACGTAGCATTCATATTAAATTATATTTTATAGAACATTATAGAACAAATACTAACATTATTATTCATACTGTAAATATTATTAAATAAAGATCATACATTTCAATTATTATTATTTTAATGGTGGAGACAGAAATACAATTAAATAAGTTAAAGAAATAACTTTCTAATAGTAATCATTAATTCTGAAGTGTTGCAAAGGAAAATCTCAATATATAAATAAACAAGCCATAAAATAAAATCTATATAAAACTATAAATTCAATACAAATACATCATTATTATTTTATTATTATTATTATTATTATTATTATTATTGGTCTGTGTAACTGTCTTTTTAACAATAACTAAATTCTAATATAAAATGTGTTATATTCAAATATATGATGAGATGATGAAGCTGGTTGTTGAGTGTGAGTTAGTGAGTTAGTTTTCTTTAAACCGCTCTTCATTATTTTAAGGTCAGCTGTGTATTTATAGACACTGAGGCACTAGATTCCAGCTAAAAACTGCCAGAAATAAAATAAAAAACCTAAACTGTAACTTTAAGGTCTGTGTAAATCTGTGTTTCTGCTCGAGCTCGGTGGAGGTGTTGCAGGAGGTGTGGCTGCTATAAATAGGTTCTAAAATATAAACTGAAAAACTGCTACCTTCTGCCAGGTCTGAATGTAATGCAAGCACTAATTAACCAGCAATGAAGACACCAATTTTAAAGTCATTAAGGAGTCATTAAGAGGCCCTAATCAAAGTGCACTGAATACATAATTACCCAGTGTGTACAAAAGTCTGACAACAAGTGGAATATTGGAATCCAGAATTGGCATGTGCTCCTCAAAAACACAAACATCTGACCCATACCTGAATAAAGATGCCCTCGAGGAACCGCAGACGTTTCAGAATCAACACAAGAATAAATACAGGACTTCACTCAATCAAAATCTGGACAAACCACAATTTTTGTGGTTTATTGACAGCGACCCGGCGTTCTGATGATCTCTGACTGATCTCTGGGTATCTGAGGCTGAAGAACACGGTGAGATCAGAACACTGAACCCGCAGAACACGGGGAGAAGCTTTATGAGCTTGTCCTAGTTTGCTAATTGTCTGTGTAGTCATGACGATGGTATCTTAAAGACAGCGCGTAAAACCCCGTCTGAGGAACGTAGAGGGGAACGGAGCTCAGCTCCGGCTGCATCTGTTTATTTGGCCGGGGCGAGGTCTGGAAGCCGGCTGGAGGCGCCGGCAGATTTAGTCATCGTCCCAGCATTCCCGGCGGGTTGTTAAGTTCTGATTGTGGTTGTTTAAACTTTATTGATTATGCAGATAACAGAGGACACATTGACATGAAAGATCAGCGCAGTGAAGCACACATCGCTGAGGGCTGAAGTGTGTTCCAAACACCACGCTCTCGCTTATCTAACCCATCGGAGATAACGCCGCAGACGCAGCGCGCGGGTGACGGCACTTCCCCGGGATCTGACAGCAAGGCGTGGAGTGTTTAATGACTTTAATTACAGCCATTTGTCGACACCGCGCTCACATGTACTTCACCTTAAAACAATGGAGCAGGCCTCTCTCGTTATTCTACATTTTGCTTAAAACAAACACATTGAGGTCAGGATTTGAATATCTGCTGCTGATCATTCCTGATCCCCAGCGATGTGACGGACCTGCGCCGCGCTACACCGATAAACACGCTGGGCTCGTCTGCAGACATCACACGGGAGGCGAGGTGGTGAGACGCCATGCTTCAGCAGCCTGAGGGGGAGGATCGGTGACACGCCGGCGGCGCTGAAACCGAGGAGGTGAACGTGGCCTCTGGCTTTGTGTTGTTGGGATGCTCAGATTTACAAACAACCTCCAGCTTTTAAAATGAACTGATGAAGCATTCACTCTGAAAAAACTCCCATCTGCAGCAATTCTTACCAAATCAATTTTTGGTTTTCCCATTTGGTCACTTCTTATTTGACAGGTACATGTGGTTTGTGGTGTCTCCATCTCTTTATAGCGTTCAGACGTCATGTGATCTCTTTAGGAGACAATGACAGCTCAGCATTAAGAGAGTGCAGAGCTGAAATGGTTCCTCCTACAATCGAAAAGCATGTCAACTCTGAGGAACCTGTCTTACCGTTTAGAGGACGATGAACAGATAAATAATGCAGAGGACTTGATTTACCGTTGGGCTTTAATTCTGATGGAACATCCTGGTTCCGCTCTGTTTCATCATGTGAGTAATTAATAAAGAGAACCCTTATCGCTTCAGCGGGGTCCTTCATACATTTTGAGTGAATCTAACTTTGGCTCACAGTGGGACCTGGAGGACGTCCCTGTTGTCTGGGAAATTAAGAATCAAACCTTTGACTGGAAGTCCCTGATTCTGAGAGACTCATTACAGAGTGACGGTGAGCTGAGGACGTATAGGAATGAAGTCCAACAGGAGGTGCACTGCACCTGAACCAATCAGCTGACGCTTTACAGCCCAGGTGTGTCATGCCCCCCCTCATCACGCCAGCTGTAGTTCATACAGCACTGAATAAACCAATCAGGAAGCTGGATGGCTCAACGGCTCCCAGATCAAAGTTTAAATGAAATAATGAAACTTCATCAGAGCAGATATTTTGATGTTCCTCTGCAGAGTTCTGAGAGTTCGGGTCCTGACCCAGACTGTTCTTGGTGTTGATCTGCACACTCTGTTCGGAACGCCTCTGCAGACCCACATGTGGGATCCATTTCCAGCCTGATGCAGCAGGTGATCGGACACGTGGGTCACGGCGGGCCGCGAGGAGAACCCGACCCGACCTGCGAGCGGCAGAACGGGCGGCCGAGGCAGCCGCTTCACTCAGCGCACACAGATGCACCGGTGGTTCTGATTAAATGTCCTGGGTCGGTTCCAGGGCTTGATGACCAGTTCCCTAATTTATTTTCCACAAATGAGAGAAAACAGACTTGTGGCTGAAACATTCTTTGACTTCAGAATCTCGGCTTTCCATAAAACTCCCGATAAGCATCGGTGCCGTTTGGATCGGCTGATGTTTCAACTCGGTCCAAGTTTAAAATAAAGGCTGAAGCGTCGTTTGCATCTCATAAACAAAAGCATACGTTTCTCAGAGGAGTGGCGTGTTAACGCTTCCTGCTCAGATCTGCTCCGGTTCCATGAAGAATCCACAACTCTTCTCCTGAATGCTGAGGTTCATTAAACTTAATGTGTAGCATTAAAAAGTCCATCAGAACCCACGGAACAACGTGGAACGGTCCCACGCCGGGTCGGGCCGGGCCGAGGTTGGCTGTGGAACCCGTGGCTGGCAGCTGTGCAGATGAGCCGACATGCCTGTAGACAGGAAGTGTGAATGAAAGGAGCATTGTTCTCTCTTCATGACAGAAACTACATGTGTGTATGTGATACTGGGCGTGGCCGCTGTGGTCGCATTGTCCTGGGTTTAATCTGAAAAGACCAGCTGGCTAATGAGCTGCTGCTATTCATGCTCCTGCAGAAGCTCCAGCAGTGGACTAAATGTCCAGAACACGGGGCTGAGGACCGATAGCGTCACCTCTGACCACATGGACCAATCCATTTAGTCTGAGTTCTGTAGCAGCTGAGGTGTGAGAACCTCTGATGATGAACCTTCTGAATGCTTCAGACCTTCAGTCAAAGCAGGTTCCGTATCTGAGAGTGGCACTCTCTGGTAACGTGAGGAACGTGTGCTTCAGGTGACATCAGAACCGATGTTCTCACTGTGTTCCATGTTTGATTTCAGATGAACATGGCTGACGTTCTGCAGCAGTTCTCTTCCACGATGAGAACCATAATAATAAGGCAGGGTCATTATGTCTACGGGGTTGTGGTTTGCAGGGTCTTTGTGTGGGTTGAATAGGATGGATGTACGGAACAGGATGAGAGCAGGTGTGTTCCGTATGAAACCAAAACCAGGAACACAGGCAGAGCTTCAGTGGTGAGCTGGGATACACACCGATCCGTTTGGTTCTGAACAACAAAACGGTTCCAATAAATAAAACGTGTTAAAAAAGTGTGAAAGATCAAAGAAAAGCAGGTTCTAATGCTCAGATCTGCCCAACATCGGTGTTTGACTTTGACTTAGAACAGACCCTTTAACTCTGAAAAGAGGCTGGTTCTCCATCAACACCCCCTACATTAAAGGTGATGTCCTGAACACAGGATCCACTTAATCACCACACAGTCGCTTTGACTGCTAGAACCTTTAGAGAACCTCAGGTTTGTGCAGAGAGAAGGAACTAACTACGATTGAAGTCGTAATGTTCTAACAGCAGACACGACTCCATGATGATGAAGTTCTGCAGTGACTGTTCAGACTTTGTTCTCCTGCACAGTTCCAGATGGATCTTACATTTGAGAACCTGAATATCAGATCAGTGATCTGTTTAAGGTTCACGGTGGTGCAAAGCTCAGATCCTTCACCATGCTCAGAGCTCCATGACCTGCTGCACTATAAACTGTTCCAGTCCACAAGCAATGACTAGAACCGGCTTCATACGTCACATCAGTCTTTACAGAACTTCTGATCACCCAACCCACAGAAAACCAGAGGATTCAACAGAACCTCAGAGAACACAACCAGAACTCATTCACTCTGCTGAAGGTGAACATAAACACGCCCCTGAAGAACCTACAGAGGGTGGTTCCTCACAGTTCCTCAAACTGCAGAACATTAGATGATCCATATAAAGCACAGGGTGGTTCTCCTAACCCCCGGTTCTGCAGTTATTAGTTATAGGTACCTGTGTAATAATCGTTAAAATGGGATCAAAGTAAAGATGGTGCTGATGCTCGCTCTGAATTCCCCGCAGCTGCAGCGGTGTTTCGGACCGCCAGGTTTATTCACAATCATCTGGAGAAGACTGAGCAGGAACCGCATTAGGAACTTCATTTTAACACCTGAACCTGGCTTCGTTCTGTGCTCAGACGCTGCACCAGGGGGCAGCATGATGCACCACCCAAACGCACCAACCAGCCACAGGAGGGAACCACCGCACAGAAGACTGAGCCACGTTCAGGTGTTTCATTCAGCTTCATCACCACAAACCAACCACGATTTCAGATTAAAGAGAACGCTGGAGGAACCATCTGAAGAGACGTTCTACTGACCAGAACCGGCGCCAAGACGCACCGCGGAACCCGAGAGGTCCATCATCACAGAGCGCGTGTACGGATCAGACGCTGGCCGCTGAACGAGGAGGGGGGGGGGGGGGGGGGGGGGGGGGGGGGGGGGGGGGGGGGGGGGGGGGGGGGGGGGGGGGGGGGGGGGGGGGGGGGGGGGGGGGGGGGGGGGGGGGGGGAGGTCTGTATTCTGGGGGTTCAGGTCTGTATTCTGGGGGTTTATTGCGTTTCCCAGCGTTCTGCTGCAGGACGTTTGCTGACAGTTTAAAGCTGGACTCTGCTGCTCAGGTTTACTGAAGTTCACGCTGCAGATTGAGAGTTCATCTCAGAGCAGGTCAGGTGGAGCTTTGTTCTTTCCTGGCTAAGCGTTTGCAGTGACATCATGATCGTGAATGCGATCGCTCACCGTCAGCGCCGCGCTGCGCTCTGGATTGAATGGCGACCACACAATGCCTCATTGTCCCTGAAGCTGTGATGTAGACAGAGTGTGAAAAGCAGAAGGTGAGACGTGAAGCGAGTTCCAGTGTGGGTTTCACTCCCCGTCCTCACACACTTCAGAACTTCAAACAATGGAGGCATGTCAGGTCTCATGTGTACGATGTGCACAGCGGGGTCGCTTCAGGAACACCTCCAGAGGTTGAACAGACAGATGAAGCTCAGTGGGTCAGAAGTTCAGCAGCAAGTTCTCCATTCTGAGAATCAAACACCCATCAAACCTACGGCCTATTGACTGAGCATGTTCTCCCTCATAACATCTCATGTTATAAATACCGCATTCTGATTGGTCAGTCGTGGACTTCTGATGCTGTGTGCTGGACGCATCGTCCCGCAGTCCTGACCCGCCCTCCGGACATCTCCGCTTACTCACAGCCTCCAACCCGGTGCATCTGCTCGTTACTGCAGGTTAAGGAGGTAACTTTGCATCATGAATATTAATGTGAATGTCATGTGATCTCATCATCTGCTGTAGCCCATCTGAGTAAAGGAACGAGGTGTGAGATGAAATGTGAGAAGTTCAGTGATCATTAAACACCACACGGCGGGTCACTCTGCCCCGCTGCTGACCACTGCTTGGCTTTTTCTGAATGATTAATTAGATAATTACTGAGAGACAGCAGATCAGTTTGAAGCTTGGCGCAGAGGCAGCACACTCACAGGAAGTGAAGTAACCGTGACAACATCAGAAAAGCATGTACAAAGACTTTAAAGGCTTCTTAAGTGAACCCAGGCTGGACCTAAAGGACATTACACGCTCCGTAATCATTTACTTTGGAACGCCCGCCGAAGCCGAAGCTCGGGATCCGTTTTCATCCGGAATGGCAGCTTGGCCAGCGGATCCGAAACGTGTCGACGGAGCGCCTGTTTGGACCACCTGCAAGGAAATAGTCAGTCCAGGTGTTTTCTCCATGTGATCATTCGGACATTCGAAGGTCTCAATACTTTCAAACATCTGCAGAGGAAGGTTTCCCTGAGTGAGCTTCCAATGGAAGTGCTGCTGAAAGCTAAGAAAGCGCCGTGGTGAGGTGATGGTATCAGCAGCAGGGCTTGGAAGTCTGACATGTCCACCATCACTCAGAACAAGGACTAAAAGCAAGCCTTCAACGAGGAGAGCAGAGGTCTGGTTATGGTTTATCTCAGAGGAGCTGAAACCTAAGCATCTGAACAGAGAAGACAGATCAGAAGCCTGGAGGTTCAGAAATCATCAGCAAGGTTTCTCCAGAGCACAAATAAAATCACAACTGTATCGGCAACTCCATCTGTGAGCATGACGTGACCTTCACACCATCAGCACCGCTGCTGGAGACCATCAACCTTCAGCCTCTTACTCAAACCTTGGGAGATGGCGACCTTTTGGGGACCTGGTGGGACCTGGTGGTGCTGTCACAGACAGACACACGACATCAAAAGTTATATTATTGCCACTAAAGCATTAAACGTTGTGCTGCTGTTTATCTGAGGAGCGTCAGGTGACCGTACAGTTCTGTTGAAGGGATGCTGACCGTTAAAGCAACTTCATTTAATATTCAGTTCTGAGTGACAGAATCAAACGATTTGTACAGAACACCATGCCACGGTCGTTAGGAACCATCACACCTGCAGTTTTGAATGAACAGGTCCAGTCTGAGTCTTCAGGACTCACCCCATGCTGCCTCCTGAAGAGTTCAGGTTCTGCGTTAGCTTGATGCCGGGTTCTCCTGGTTACTCCTCATGTAAACTCCTGAGGCCTCGTTCTTCATAAAGCAACACACATCTAAACCTTCTGCACTCGGATCCTGCTTTCAGGCTGGAAGATGAAAAAGGAGACGGAATGAAAAGTGACATGAAAGGCTTCCCCATGCAGACTTTATTAAACGGAACCCATGTGGACGGAGAACCCTCACTGTCTCACTGATGAACATTCCTAATCCTCTCAGGAAATGAGTGCATTTTAAAAGGTTCCATCTGGAGCTGCGACGTCTTCCACTGCGTCTTCACACCCCATGATGATGAGGTCTAAACAGAGGCAGCTAGATCACGAGGACACACGGTGAAGATCTCACCCACCAGGCCGGAGAACCCGAGACTTCCTTTTCATTAATGGCAGAGCTGCAGGGATGAAGGAGCGAGGGACGGCTTTCTGAAGAAGGTGGTGATGGGGGATGAGTGGAAGCTGCAGGAGGTTCAGATTTGCATCACAGATGTTCTGCTTCACGGCGGTCCGAATGCTTTGTCGCCTTAATTGCAGAATCTGCCAAACCCACAAATACAGAAGCATTAGGAGAAGAGACGAGCTTCAGATAACGAGCTCCACACAGTAGGAGCAGAAGAACTTGGAGGTTCCTCAGAATTTCCTGTTCCTCGGTTTTCGGGTCTGCTTCAGGTGAGTGGTGTGTGTCTCCATCACAAAGGCGGTGCAAATGTTCTGAATAGCACGGATCTCAGAGGAACTGCAGAAGAGACCAGACGGAGCTCAGCACACTTCATTCCAGAAGCTCCGTCCATCATACTGAACTTCATGACATTTGGTTGTTTAGCAGGTGCTCTTATCCAAAGCAACTCACAGGTACCCCAACAGGACAGCTGGGGTCAGAACACAGGGACAGAACCCCTGGAGCAATGAGAGTTAAGGGTCTCACTCAAGGGCCCACATTGGTAACTTCAGTGAACATGGGATTGGACACTCGGCACAAGAGGGTGTCTCTCAGGATCTACCAGACGGTGGAGTGACAGCAGGAACAGGACCTGCACTGGAGCTTCAGAAACATCAACCCATCAGAACAACCCCTGCAGGTCCTGCAGCAGTCGGGGTGAGAGGGCGGGTCCACTCCGTCTGAATCTGACCTCAGATCAGCAGCAGCAATCTGATTATTAAAGCTGCACTGAGTGCACCGTCATGCTCCGCACATCTGGCTTCTTTCCTGTCTTGGCTGGATGGTTGAAGGTTGTGCTCCAGGCGTCTGATTATTGCTTTCTCATACGCCCTAATTAAAACAGTGATATGGAAACTCTGTGCAGAACATACACCCTCCAAACAAATCAGACGTGGACGCCGCAGGACGCCCAGTCTCTAATCACCATCTAATTACACCTCTATTGTTGTGGTGACAAAACCAGATGATCGGCATTCCACTGATATTAATACTGAAGAACAAGTGCTGGACCTGACATCCAGCATCCCGGAGCAGTGGAGGTCAGAGTCTGCTTCTCCATCCGCTCGCTTTCATCCCTCTGTGGTAATCAGACTGAAGGAACCTCCAGCATTAACGGTGAAGAGCCGTGAGCTAATGGCTTTCAGTTTATTAAACTAATCAACCTCTCTCTCTCTCTCTCTCTCTCTCTCTCTCTCTCTCTCTCTCATACCAGCTTCACCTCACATATAGTTCCACTTTGTAGTTCATCAGTTCCATTCTGTAGTCCATCTGTTCCTCTGCAGACCGTGTACAGTGAGTTTCAACTCCAGCAGAACAACACACACTCACACACCTGCACCGCCATGTCAGTGTCCCTGCAGTGCTGAGCATCATCCACCACCCATATAACATAATCGATATTTATATAGATCAAGTTTGATCTCAATTGTCTCTAGAAAACCAAGAGCGTGGCGTGGATACAGTTTCAATAAAACGTTATTCTCCAGTTTCCTGGAGTTTGAGGGATTTCTGAACAAAAGTCCACGGTCCTCACAAAGAGCTTTCACTCGGATTGGATGGGATCGGATCCGGGAGCTTAAATGAAGTGTGAGAACAAAGTCAGCCGTGTGATAATGCGGAGGGAAAGAGGACTGCAGCTCAGAATCCTAATAACCAGTCAAGAAATCCTGGATTACTTAAGCTCCAGTGTGGCTCACCAAGAAAAACATGGAGAAGATCCAGAGTGAGATCTCCAGCAATAAAGACTTCAGCTGAATCCCGGAGGATCAACAGCCCGAAAATTGCTTCTGCCCTAAATCTCTAAAATCCTGGGTGAATAATGAGGTCCCCTGTGTGTCTGAGGTACGTGTGCTTCTCATCAGAACCTGACTTCAGTTCCTCATCCAGACTTCACTGAACACCTTCTCCTCCTGTTTGCTTTCACTTTATTATCTTAAAACCTTTATATCCTCGTCATATTGCACGGCTTTCAGAAGGCTTTAGTTTCAATCGCGGGGTTCGCTTCCAGAGCAGAATCCGCGCACTTGCTCTTTTAACATCTGCCATTGATCCAGCTTCAGTTCCAGAACCAGTGGCTGCAGTCTCAGGACCAGATGTTCCAGTTCCAGCAACAAAAGAACTCGCTGTGCTGAAGATTTCAGCTTCCATATTAAAACATTGTTCAAGTTTCAATAGCAAATATCTCAGAAACAGAGGTTCTGCTTTCAGGACCCTTTGTTCCCATCAGAAGCGTATTCTGTTTCAGACCCGGTTCTGTTGGCGGTCCCGGGTTCCAGGTGCAGCACTTTGTTCTAATGATGTTTTTATTTCATGAATAATTTAGTGATGAATGCTGAACTGTACGTCTGCTCTGCACCCGCGGCGTTCCGCGCCGTCAGCAGCTATAGATGCTCATTTCCCTGTAACTTCATCGTAATTTAATATTAAACTCCAGTGCCCCCCCCCCCCCCGCTGATTTACCAAAACAGGAGTTAAGCTTGATTTAACGGAATTAACCGAGCGGTGGTCGTTTTAAACCTCGAATGCTCTCCCTCCTCAGCCGTTCAGCGCTCAGCTTTTCCTCCTCTTTATTTTTGTTTGCTGATTTAAAGATGAAAGGGTGGAGGGGTGCGGGGGGGGGGTGCAGGGGGGGGGTGCAAGCCCTGCTTCTATTTCACCTGATTCGTTTGCACATCCGGCTCCATTCACTGAGCTGAAAGAGGGAAGTACAATGCCTGCAAAGTGTATTGTTGATAAACCATAAAGAAGGCATTTAATTGGGCTATTTATCCTTTTCTTAGCTTCTGTGCTGTGTTCTTTCTTGTTTAGTGCGCGCGCATACACACACACACACACACACACACTTCTCCTGTTGCACTGTGTAATGTACAGGCTCGAATAATTACCTCAGTCCACCATAAAACAAGAACAAGTTCCAAGACAAACAGTGTGGAGGCTTCGGAGTGATGATGCTGATGATGGATGGGAATTCAGGAACACCGACCGGGTTCCACCCCTGAGCAGAACAGGACGCTGCGGGCCGGATGGAGGCTTACATTTCTAAATTAAATCCAGTGAATAATCAGACCACTGATCAACATCAACATGGACTCTCAGTGAGAAGGACCTCAGTGAGAACGCCAGTCACATTTAAAATGTTCAAACATATCACTGTAGAGCCTCCAACACAGGGGTGTCTGTACCAAACCAACCACAAGAACCACCTGATCATCACAGATCAATCAATCAGGAGGGATTAATGAATCAACACGGTACGAGAGGGCGTGGCTTTATTCTTGATAAATCCCATAAAGAGGTGTTAGTTTGAGGACCACGGTTCTAAAACATCAAACGGAACGTGGACGGCGTGAAATTAAAAAAGCCTCGCAGTGAAACCAGCCTGCTGCTGGATGAGGATGAACCCTGAGGTTCCCTCATCCTCCTGAACATCCCAACCTCAGCATCACACCTGCACAGGTCACGAGTCCAGGACCTTCAGCTCTGACCACAACACCATCAGAGCCTCTAACCTCTGATGTAAATGACCCTATATTAAATGTTCTGACATCTCAGTCAGATCAGATGGGGTCTCCGGGGCCTTCAGGCTTTAAATACTTGTGAGTCTGGACAGGGCTTTAGGAAGATATTAAAAATCCAACATTCCACCATGAAGATAATCCACAAAGCCCTGACGACACGCTTACAACCTTTTCATGAAGACATGAGGAATGTCTGAGGCCGTAAAGCACAGAAACCTAAACTCCATCAACGAGTTCCGCAAATCAAATCAAATAAACCCAAAGAGAAGGAAACGTGTTTCAGGATCAGGGTTTTAAATGTAGAGGTCAGTCTGATCTGATCCGAGTCCTCAGAGCGAAGCCCAGCACACATCTGATTTAGAACCAACACGTTCCTCATGAAGAACAGTTTAAACTCAGTACAGAGGTCCCATGGTTCTAAAGGACGCACAGGAACCCCACAGGGTTCAGCAGCTGAATCCCCAAATCAACATCAGAAGATCCTGTAGACAAGGACGCATCCAGAGACATGTTCCAACGTTATGAATAACGGATCAGAGGAGAACCAGCATCTATCTGTCCAGCAAAGAGCTTATAAGCTCCACCGGACACATCAGGACCAGGATCAGGGATCAGGATAAGGATCAGGAAGCTGATGGACTCGTGCTTCCTCATCAGAGGTAACAGGACACCCGGGACAGACATCCAGAATATTTCCGTTGGCTTCCGCACTTTATAAACACAGATCAGAACCCAGCGAGCAGAACCTCCACCGATGACCCGAATCCTGCTCTGTTTACGCGTCGGGCTCGGCGCGGGACGTCCGAGTCTTTATTTTGAGAGCGTCTCCTCGAGGGTGGTCCATCATCACTGAGAAAAACAAACAAACCATCAGACGAGAGGCAGGAGACCTCATCACTGCTTCCTGTTTCCTGGATCTGCAGATTAAAGGTGTATTGGTGCGTTCTGACGTCAGCGCCCGAGGCCGATCCGACGGCACGCTCGGTTCCGTCAAACATCACAGTGACTGACGACCTCCTCCGTCCCGTTACAGAACACAATAAAGCCCAGACCGAGGTCCAGAACCCGTCTCATCACAGGAACGTCCGTCTGTGACGCCCTGGAAACTTCTCATTTACCCTTTAAACGCTGGGATAGGCTCCAATACCCCCACAACCCTGACCAGGATGAGATGCTTAGAAAATAAAGCAGAAGCACTGCTTCTGTATTGATCATCCGTTTGTTTGATGTTCTCTGAAGAACACTCAGGTCGGTCCGTCCTTCACACCGTCTCTCCAGATCCTCCACCCTGAGCATCACACGGTTCTCCTCTTATCTTACTCCACAGATGTTCTGCGAGGTTCAGGTTCCTGTGAACTGAGACCATCCTGATGACACAGGGATTAAGGTTCTAATCAAACCATTTGGAGTTGATGGTTTATTTCTGGTTCCATCTCGAGTTGGTGTTTCTTCTCATGATTAGTCTGAAACGTAGAGCCTCATTAATATGCGTGATGCTGGAACATTTAAACCGATGGAACACCTGAGAGGTCAGGACCCAGGGTCCAGTGAAAACGTCCTGACTGATGCAGAAGCTGGTGTTGGTTCAGATCATGTTCACACGTTCAGAACCTGCCGTCGGGTCGGAGGTGGAGGAGCCGAGGGTTCGGGAGTTTCAAATCAAAACAAACCCTGCCTTCAGGAGGTTCAGCAGTGAACAGGATCAGCTTCTCCCGTCATCAAATATCACCGCCGTCACGTCTGGCACACAAACCTAAACCTGAACCTGATCTCACCACAAACACACACTCTGAGGACGGGGCACGGAGACGGGTTCTCCTCCAGAGACCAAACCAGAGTCCCAGCTTCAGTCCCTCATGGAAACTCAGGATCTGATCTCAGATGCATGGACAAACAGATGGGAGTCTTTGATGTTGGAGTGTTGAGCAGAAGTATTTGATGTACCTGACCCCCTGTCCGTTTGATCTCTGTCTATGGGAACCTCATCAGTCTTAATTAAAGGTGAAGACTGTCCTCGCTGCATCCCAAACTCTCATAACCTGCAGTTTCTCTTGTTGTGGACGCCAATGTTCAAATCCTTCTGAGAAGACGCCTCCCTGAGGACAGCAGTTTGTTTAAGTCAGGATCATTTAATCTCAACTTAATACCTGAATCTGGGGACAGGGAGTGAGAAGCGTCCCGGCTCACGTGCTACATGTTTTTCGAAAACGTCCCCATCGTGGAGAC
>JAFMOD010000596.1:67207-82867 GCA_019802435.1 Corydoras maculifer | reverse complement strand
CCCCCCCCCACCCCCCAGGTGAGACCTACACCTTCTCCAGACTCTGGTAGTACTCCTTCAGCACGCCCCAGGCTTTGGGGGCCATGAAGCCGTCGGGGGGGTCCCGTCCGTCCCGAGCCATCCTCCTCATTCGGGTCCCGGAGATGAAGTCGAAATCGGCGTGTCTGCAACGGAACGGACGCAGGTCAGTCACGCCGTGACATCATCAGAGCTCCACCAACCAGATCACTCATCAACTGATACAGGACCGACGATGGACAGGAACCACTCATCTTGGTTCCTGGTGTGAACAGTAGCCATTGATCTCTAAGACAGGGAGGAACTTCGTTTGGTTCCTCGGTACAGTTCTGAGGATCGTTAGCTCTGACCAATCAGAAAACACAGCGTGATGATGAGAGAGCTTCCCACAGAACCGTACCGTACAGAGGCAGAACTACAGCAGGAACTAATGAACTTCTGTAAGTCATGTGACGTCGGTCCGTGGTCGAGGGTTCGAGTGAAACGATGTGAGAGTTCATACAGCAAACAGAACTGCTGCAGAGCTTCTCATGAGGTTCATCCACACAGTCCAGGGTTCGTGACCCACGCTGTCTGATGTTTGTGTGTTGTGGTTCACACTGATGAACCGGAACCCGGAGCCAGTCGGTCACCCTAAAGCCGCGGGTGTGAGCGGAGATCAGACCCAACGCAAATCAGATTTACACTCTTATACAAGAGGTAACTGAAACTGAAGGGGGGGGCAGATCATGCCGTCAAATGAGAACCAGCTTGAAGTTCAGGAACCTTTCAGGGAATCGCTGGCAATTAAAGCTTAGCATCCGCAGCCTCGCAGTTGCCGCGCAGACAGAGCACCATAAATCTGCACAGGCGCCAAGCGGGGCCCTTTGAAATTCAGATGGGGCCCTGCCCCCCCCCGCAGGACAGAACAGTGAGAGAAGCAGAACAGGAGGACTGCAGAAATACCTCACACACATTCCACAGAGGACATGATTCACATTAATTAATCAATCAGAACCATCAGAACAAAGATTTCTCATTATTAACCCTCATGTGGACGAGGACGGAGGGGTTTTGGGTCAGTTTGTGTGTGTGTGTGTGTGTGTGTGAGACAGTGTTTTGACTCGGTGCTTCAGTCTAACATCAGGAGGTTGACGTCATTGGGTTTAGAGGGGTGTGGCTGTCCGGTTGTGTGTGAGGTCTCAGTGCAGACCTGTCCTCTGTCCTCTGGATTATAGAGGACAGTGCGAGGGGGGGGGACTGTGGACGACCACGTCCCGACGCCGGGGTCCCCATCATCAGAGGGACGACCCAGCGCTCCACCCGCTCCACCCGCTCCACCTCCAGCATCAAAGGGACCGGAGGACGTGACTGTAGTGTTTCCAACAAACATTCAGAGGGACAGATAATTAGGGCTGAGCTTAATTTCTAACAGTTGTGTTAATTCCAGATCAGAGGCGTTACGGGCGGTCATGTGACGCGCGTCTGTCAGTCACCTGGCGCTCCATCGGCACCCCTGACGTCGGGCTCACGGGGTTTGGCTCGCAGCCTGGAGGAGCGTTGAAATGCAGGAGAACGTGGTGAACGTCTCGTCCCTCACATCGGCATGATTAGACGCAGCCCCGTCCTGGGAACGCTTCAAAGCGGCGGGGAGAAGGTTCCTGTTATTGTTGGCAACGCCGCGGCGGGAACAACAGACGAGGCCTGACGCACGCCGCCGCTAAACCTCTGATCACATCTCCAGAGCAGAGAGGACGTCCTCCACCCACTCCACCTGAGAGTCTGAACCCCACCACGGCTTCAGCCACCACGCTGAAGAGGAACTACCGCCAACGCCGCTCTCCTCAACAAGAACCACACTCCACTGCTTCACAAACCCACCAGGGCACACTGTCATTACAATAAGAGGAACTAGAACTACTCAATCCAATTAGGAACCACAACCACGACATGCCCCGGGTGACATTTAATACCACCAACAGGAAATGGGAGGAACCATTACCACTAAAAAGTCCTGGTTGCTGTTTATTAACCTGAGCAGGAACCATTATTTATATTCCTAATGTATTCAGCAGGAACCATGAGCTAAATTAGAGTTACCCAATAGGAACCTGACCAAAGTATCTCCAGATGAAAGCAGAACCAGTGGTAGTAGAGTTCATGTATGTAGTGCCATCAATGTTTAGTTCCTGTTGGTTTTTATACCAGACAACAGGAACCATTTCCTTATCAATCCTTGTGCCACCCTTGGTCTGCTGCTCCACCACATGGTGCATGTCCAGCGTACTAAGACTGAGGAACTACAGACTAAGACTGGGGACTAAAGTGAATCATAAGGTTCTGCTGCCATCTTGTGGTGAGGTTTATGAATGAATGCTCATTTAGACCTGTTGGTTAAGATGAAAGAATCTGTGCCATGCACTGGAGCGGTGAGGGTTCTGATTAATTTAAAGGTCAAAAAGAAGGAACCTACTGTTTAGGATCATAGAAGTCCATGGCCTTCTTCGTCTTGTTGTAGGCGGCCACCCTGAAGGGCACGATCTCCAGGGAGATGAGTCCAGGTGCCATGGTCAGAACCTGGGCTCCGTGGGTCGGGTCGTACAGGTCTTTGCCAGTCTCTGGGTGAGGCATGCCCGCCGGGTCGCGACCCACGATGTAGAAATTGGCGCCGGCGACCATCCGGGCCCGGCAGTGCCACTGCACCTGTGAGAGGAGAAGAACACACGGAGGATGACCTGGAGGTAAGAGTCTGGACCTCCACACCATCCGGCTCTTTACACATGAACACATTTAGAACAGCAGACCAGAGGTGAGGTCAGCAACTCCCAAAACCAATGGAACATCAGATCTGGCAGCGGAACTCCTGAACGTCCTCAAAGATCTGAGAAGAAACAGCTTGAGCTGCGAGTCCTGCCAGAGCACGAGCGTCCTGAGGGAAGTGGAAACGTCTGAGAGGGTCAGACCGACCGGAGACGGACCATGAGCCACGTCTCCAGAACAACAGGATCTAACCTTCGTTCTAAAGTAAGAGAACCCGGCCTGCTCCCGGTAACGGCTTCGGGCTGAACGATGAAACGTTCCATCAGCGATCATCTGACCCTGAAAACGTCCCAGAAGAAGCGGCAGCAGGTCTGATAAAGCTGCCTGCACTCAGCACTAAATCAACAGAACCGTGAGCCGCGACGTCCGGCGCTCCGCAGCGCTCACCTCGGTGGGGCCGGCGTACATCATGGGGGAGGGGAAGATGGCCACCACGGTGGAGGCGGGGTCGAGCAGCCCCTCCTCCAGCACGGCGGCGTGCTGCCTCATGCGCCACGGCAGCGGGACGTCGTCGTCTTTGGTCCATCCGCCCAGCGGGTGCAGCAGCAGGACGGGCTGGCGGTATCCGCGCTCCATCAGGCGCCGGCGCGTGTCCTGCATCAGCAGAGCGTGACCATTATGCACCGGGTTCCTCAGCTGGAACGCAAACACCGCGTCTGTGGAGGGAACCGAGGAACCGTTCTGACAGACCGCCTGATTTGATCAGATCTGATCAATAACTGATCACCCATCAACACACACTCACACACTCTGTACCTGCATTCAGCTCTTTAAACTTCTGTTTCAGCTCGTTGGGGGTCAGACGGTACGGATCCAGGCCGTCGTTCCAGAAGATCCGATCCAGAACCTGCAGGTCTCCACCCACCAGCCAGTCCCCGCTCTCCATCACCATCTGAGTCGGCAGAACTCACGCTGATGGATCTGATGCACCGTATGGATTCTGAGGGTTAGTGATCTTCTAACCTTGATGTAGGGGTGGTCCTTGCAGGTGGTTCCCCACTGCCGGGCGCAGCGCTCCTCCTTGCGGTGCTCGTAGAACTCCGGGTTCCGCAGAATGGCCACGCGCCGCCCGCCGTAACCCAGCGCCAGCGCCGCGCAGCCATCCAGACGCTCCTTGTCTGAGGTGGAGACGGGCAGGACCACCGGAACGGACATGTTAATGACCCCTCCTGTGGGACGAGGGTAAAGGTCACGCACTCGCCTCATACATCAGGAGCTCCGTGACGAGTCCCCAGAGGCCGGTACTGTCACAGATAAACACACAGACAGGACTGACGGGCAAGGCCCCGGGGTGGGACGGACACGCCCGCCTCTGATGTAAACATGAACTCTGAAATCCTCCTGACGTTAAAGGCAGTAACTCGTTAGTTAATGAGAAGCACTCCCAGCCCTGCAGAACCGAGCCGTCCCTCACATCAGGACGTTCTGCTTTGATCTCACAGACGTGGTTCTCACGGGGTCACGGCAGAGTTCTGTTTAGCGCACACACACACACACACACACACACACACACACACACACTGATTCCTCCTATAGAACATCTATATAACGCAGTTGAGCCACACGGATGCCACGCCCCCTTCAGGACAGCTGTTCCACTCCTCAGAACAGCGGGTTCCTTTAGAATCCTGATCAGCTGATTTAAACACTATACTGATTAATGATCCGCTTATATGGGATCAGCTGATTTAAACACTATACTGATTAATGATCCGCTTATATGGGATCAGCTGATTTAAACACCATACTGATTGGTGATCCGCTCATATGGGATCAGCTGATTTAAACACCATACAGATTGGTGATCCGCTCATATGGGATCGGTTCCCTCAGTCCGGTTCCACTGCACAGTCACCGTCTCGGCCACAACAGGACAAGGTTCCTGAAGAGGTCAGAGGGAACCGTACTGTAAGCAGATTTAATGGAGAACGTTCTGAAACAGGGTTCAGGTGGTGGATTTGATCTGAGATGATCACAGCGGAACCCTCCATTAAACACCAGCATGAACATCCAAACACTGCAGACTTAATTACATTAAGTTTGTCCAGGTCACATGTCATGATCATCTCTATTACAACATGTTTAACATGTGTGTATTAAAACCTGCAGACATGTTCATGGTTTCATTTTAATAAATAAAGTGGAATAAAATTAATTAATTAATAAAGGAAAAGCTGTTTTACACCAACGTAAAAACATTCCATTTAATCTTAACGATCCAAACTAATGATTACGTTTAAAGACATGTATGTGTCAGTGTGTGTGTGTGTGTGTGTGTGTGTGTGTGTGTGTTGAACTAAACTAATTATGATTTTAAATACTTTTTGAAACCAGTGAGCTCTTTATTTTGAACACAGTGCCCTCTAGCGTCACACTTTAATATGGTGCATTACTGTGCAGTCGGAACATTAATTAATCAGCAGTCATTATAAAGTCAAACAACGTGGCAGACGAGTTTGATCTGTATTGTCTCCTCTGCGGCCACTTTATTAGATTCAGCTGCTCTGATCAGACTGATGGGCTTTGTAGTTCTACAGTTCCATTCTGTAGTCCATCTCTTTACCCTGATGATCTCATGATGACAGAGCAGGTGTTCTGAGGGTACTGCAGTGGTGGTGGTGGTGCGGGTGGTGGTGCGGGTGTGTAGGTGTGTCATGGTTGGAACCTGCAGTCTGAAAACTAAACTGACCGATGGTGAGGTGAGGGAACTGACCGTCCAGCAGGCAGTCGAAATGCAGACACTGCAGGTACTCCCGCTCCCTCATGAAACCGCTGAGGGGCGTGGCCCAGCCCTCTGCCAGCACCTGGACCCACTGCATGTCCACCTTAATTACAAAATAAAAGTTTCAACAGTGAGCTGCAGCTAAAACCCAGAGCCTCGCTCCTGCACTCACCGTCCCAACGTCCAGGAGAGGTAAGCTCTCAGCGTCAGCCTTGGCCTGGTCCAGCTTGTTCTCAGGTACGTAGAGTTCCTTCACCTCACACGCAGCATCCACCGGAACGATGTCCTGAAATGACACGGGGGACATTAAGGTCATTTGTGTAATTACTCACGTTCACCCGTCAGTTCGTCTGTCCTGATGGTGTGTGAAGTCATTCATCTTCATCTGCACACTGTAACCTGCGCTCCCACCACACGGGGGCGCTCAGTTTAAACAGCAGATTAAAGGACGCTGTGTGCGCTCTCACTCTCTCCTGCAGGAGGTCCAGCAGCTGTTGGATACACTCGTTCACACTGCAGGAGTCCGTCTTCAGAACCAGCTCGGGGGCCTCGGGCTTCTCGTACTCGGAGTCGATTCCCGTGAAACCTGGAGACACAGGGGGGGGGGACGTGAAGCGAGCCGATCGAGGGTGGGGCGTCCCGGGGAGGACGGCGTCCTCCGAGGACGTGGCGGGAGCGAGCTGATCTGAATGCATCACCTCTGATCTCTCCAGCTCTGGCTCGTTTGTAAAGACCCTTCACATCCCTCTGCTCACACACGTCCAACGGCGCGTCCACAAACACCTCGAAGAACGGGAGGCCCGCCCCCTCGTGGATCTTTCTGGCGTTCAGACGGTCCTGTACCCCAGCACACCCAAAAATAATGATTAATCATCACAGCCACGTCAGCGATAACACAGTCACAAAGAGTCTTCATCTTTATTTTTGGTCTACAAATCAATTCATTAATCAATCGACCAAATCTAAAGCATTTCTGATTGGTTCTTTGTTTTGGGGGCGGGGCCTAACTGCTTCAGACCCGGATGGCGCCTCCCTCACCCGGCCGTATGGAGAGATGAAGCTGGCGATGCAGACGAGCCCGGCGTCGGCGAACAGCTTGGCCACCTCGGCGATGCGGCGGATGTTCTCCTCACGGTCCTCAGGGCTGAAGCCCAGGTTTTTATTCAGTCCCTGTCTGATGTTGTCTCCATCTAAAGTGTAGCAGGGGATGCCATGACACACCAGGTGCTCCTCCAGAGCCATGCTGACCGTGGTCTTCCCGGCTCCGGACAGACCTGCGGAACCAAGCCCAGCAAGACCGCGACATGAGAACCCAACAGACTCAACGACCGCAGAGTACAACGTACAGAACAGTCGCTACATAACCTTTAATGGACATCTTTAAACGGTCTGATTAAAGGGGACATGTCCACTCTGAAACCAAACCCAAAGAGCAGAGCTTCCTCTGACCTCCACAACCGAGGTTCCTGAGGTACAGAGGTTCCTGAGGTACCGAGGTTCCTGAGGTACAGAGGTTCCTGAGGTACCGAGGTTCCTGAGGTACAGAGGTTCCTGTGGTACAGAGGTTCCTGTGGTACAGAGGTTCCTGTGGTACTAAGGTTCCTGTGGTACCAAGGTTCCTGTGGTACCAAGGTTCCTGTGGTACCAAGGTTCCTGTGGTAACAAGGTTCCTGAGGTACCGAGGTTCCTGAGGTACCGAGGTTCCTGAGGTACCGAGGTTCCTGTTGTACCGAGGTTCCTGAGGTACCGAGGTTCCTGAGGTACCGAGGTTCCTGTTGTACCGAGGTTCCTGTTGTACCGAGGTTCCTGAGGTACAGAGGTTCCTGAGGTACAGAGGTTCCTGAGGTACAGAGGTTCCTGAGGTACAGAGGTTCCTGAGGTACCGAGGTTCCTGAGGTACCGAGGTTCCTGTGGTACTAAGGTTCCTGAGGTACAGAGGTTCCTGAGGTACCGAGGTTCCTGAGGTACCGAGGTTCCTGAGGTACAGAGGTTCCTGAGGTACAGAGGTTCCTGAGGTTCTGTGTTACCTGTAAGCCAGACGGTGCAGCCCCTGAAGCCTCCTCTGGTCCCGACAGCTTGCCCCCGTTTGTTCCGGCTGACGTGGTGAGCCTGATAAGTCACGTTGGTGGCTCGCTGCTTTCCCTGGAATCAGAGGACAGAGTGCAGGTTAAGACGGGTCTGTAACGTTCTGTGCTTCATTACAGCTGAGCAGAACCCGGTTCTCTTCATCAGGAGCAGCTCTGATGTTACTGATGATGTTTCATCTTCAGATCCAGATGTAGAGTGATGAAGGTGTAATAGAGGGAGGAACACGGAGCGGGACGCTGGACCTGTATGAGACACGTCGCCATGGAGACAGTGGGGTTTGAGCACCATCAGACAGTAACAGTAATCCGATCAGAACAGGTTCTGTGATTAAAGTAGAACCTTTCAGGAGAACCTCTGCTGGAGGACAGAACCCTGTTTAAGACATCAGCATATCAGCTTCTCATCCTCCATCACAGAAGCAGAACATCAGGACCCCGCTCTGTGAGATGAATCGGGATGAATCGGAACAGCGACTGCGGCTCAGGTTCTCTGATCTAACCTCAGGGTCTGGGCTCATTAATGAACTTCTGAATAATTAAACCTGCAGCGTAATGTGGGCGTGTCCCGATCCCCCTGCCTACAGTCTGCTGCATTGTTTAATTAAAGATAATTAATCAACATGAATGCGAATGAAAAGGCCGAGCGTGAGGCCGCGTCTCAAACCCCGCTCTGCAGCCCTGCCCCCTCCGCTGTAACAGCGCGCAGAGCGCGGCTGAGTGAGCGGCTCGGTGCGCCCTGCAGAGGGCGCTGCGGAGGGAATGAGACACAGCCCGCTCCGGCGCTCTTACCCAGTTCTGCGCCGCGGCGCTGAGCTTCTGCTTCTTGTGGGCGGTGGCGGCGGTGGCGGCGGTGGCGGCGGCGTCGGGCTCCATCTCTGCCGTCGGTTCTTTATTAAAACACCGAGGTTTAGAATGAAAACGTGAGACGCAGCCGCTCCGCTGAGGAAACCCAACGGTAACGTTTACACAGGAAGCGGCGCCCGGAGTCTGCGGCCACGACGGAGGAAGTGACGATCACTGACGTCATGCCGCCTGTTAATGATATATCATTATATATATATTGCTTTACATCATCAGTTACATTGAGCTTTCATCTCCACGCTGACTCATTAAAGATGTGTTTTATTATAACATAAAACTAACAATTAAACCGAAATTAAAGACCTGTCAGTAAGGTCAGCATCCCTCCCTCTGGAGTCAGAGAAGCTCATGGATGGAAGGATAGATGGATAGATGGATGGATAGTTGGATGGTTGGATGGATAGTTGGATAGATGGATGGATAGTTGGATGGTTGGATGGATGGATGGAAGGATGAATGGATGAATGGATGAATGGATGGAAGGATGGGTGGTTGGATGGATGGATAATAATAATTACTCTGATTCATCACCCAACTTGTAACTGCGCTGTAGGAGGAAGGTGGAGGTGGAGGTGGGGGGTTTGGAGATCTTTGCAGTCATGTCTCTGTATCTGAAATCTTTTAACAGCTGAAAACCACAAATGCAATCTCCAACGGAAACTGTTCTCCTTTTGATAACGGTCGCTGGTCGACTTCCTCTTTAATGGAGATGTTTGTGTTTTAGTCGCTCATGTGATGCATGAAGGTTGGTTTTCTTTAAAGACCGTTAGAATAAACCTTCATAACATAAAAGCAGTTTGTCTGTCTGGGGTTTCTTTGAGCTTCAGACTCAGAGACTGAAGCTGCAGGACAAACTGGCCCTTAACAGGAGGTGATGGATGAAGCCCACGATGGATGAAGGGGAGGACACACACAGACAGGACACTCACCGTCTTTACATTAGATTAGGACATTTAGCAGACACATTTATCTCAATGATGATGGTTGAGGTCTGAACACAGGATTGACCACAGCGCCCCCTGGAGCAATGAGAGTTAATGTTCTTTCTCAAGGAGCCACAGTAGTCAGTTCAGTGGAGCTGGGATTTGAACCCACAACCTTCAGATTGATCTTCCCACCCCATTAACACCGAGCTATAATAATTAAAATAGGTTAATAAATATAACAGAAAATAAACATGACGAAACATTGATCGCTCATCCAATCATTTAAAAGGGGCGGGGCAAACGGTTGCCTAGCATCAACGGAGGACAAACAAACAGGGATTATCTAACTCTTGCATGGTTTAATCCTAAACTAATCCCACTTTAACTGAAGTGCACTTTGAAGGTTTAGTGAGTTCTGTGTAGTGAACTGAGTGATTATAAAGAGGAGACGGATTTAAATAAAAGCTGTAATATAACAGTGCCTCAGGAACGAGGCCGTTCGCTTTTTTTTTAGATAATTAAACGTGAATGAGTTTAAACGTTAATGAGATTAAACATCTGGTGTTCTGTAACATCACTGCGGTTTCCAGATGTTTCTGTGTCTGAGGCGTTTGCAGTGCTGGTGCTGCGCAGAGACTCGAGACCTGATCGCAAACCCAGAGGTTCCGCACTAAAGAGTGCACTACTTTACTGAGGCACTCCGCCCGCATGCGCACTATGTAGGGCACACTGCTCTGAGGGTTCCTCTGATTTGAGACGCAGCCCCGCGGATTTCGGGAGAAAAGTTTGGAGAGCAAGATGGCTGAGGAGGGATCGAGCAGAACGCTTCTCCTGCTCTCCAGCTCAGAGGAGAGGATTAAAGGAGTGTTTTAAACCCGGCGGGTCGCACACACACCGCGGGAGCAGGTTCGGTACTGAGGCGAGGCGGCTTTCCGCGGTTTAATCTGTATTCTCCGGAGCGTTATATAACGGACCCGTGTTTGTGAACAACCCGAGGTCTAATGATCTAAACTTCTGTTTCACTGTTATTTTAATGTGAACTTCGTTAAACTCGTTGATTAAAGTCCGAACTGAATTTGTTCGAGATAAAGTTCAAAACTTTCCTAATTTGGTCTGAATACAAAAATCGATCGAACATGACATTTACTGATTAAACAAACACTTTATAAATAGTTGTAATACGAAAGTCTTTAAGCTAAAATAACAAAAAAAGTTAATAAATTTACATTAAAAAAACAAAAAAAAAAAAAGAAATGAGTTCCAGCAGAAGTCGTTGTCCGTCGGCCAAAGGAGGTTCTGCGCATGCGCCCAGGCAGGCAGACGGGCTGGAGATGGAGAGGATGGAACCTCAGATGGAGAACCCAGCTGAAGCAGGGCTGGGCGTGCCTGAGGAACATCAGCAGCCCCCCGCACCCAGCCCCGGATCCAGACAGGCGTGGAGCCGGGACAACCCGGTGTTCGAGCCCGAGGAGGGTCTGGATGCGAGCTGGAGCCCCGGGCGGAGGTCCTTGTCCGACGCCTCCAGCAGCAGGAGCAGTGGACTCGGGAGCTTCCGGCGGGGGGTGTACCCGAGTCCACCTGGTGATGCCCTGCAGGAACCCAGCAGCGCTCTCCTGAGGATCCTGCAGAAGATCCGACGTAATGCATGTTTAATGTTCTCTGATGATGATGATGAAGGTTGAACTGTTGTTGATGAATATTTTTGAGAACGTTAATCACATTTTCTGAAGTTTTTTCAGGTTAGTTTCTCCACATTTTCCTTAAAGTTCCTCCTCTGAGAGCCTCTGGCTCCAGAGCTGGTGTCTGGATGGTTATGGTTCCACTGTAACATTTAACAAAGGGTCCATGAAGGAACCATCCAGAGCCCTGATGCATCAGGAACTTTTGGTTCTCATAAAGATTTTAAAATCTTTATCCAAAGCTTCATGTTTCACTCTGAATTTTATAAAATGATAATGCACTCATAACTTTAAGAAAGTTGTTTGATCTTTAAAATGTCCTGATGGAGGAAACCATGAGAGGAACCATCATCCATCAGTTATTCAGTCAGCTGTAAGTAAAGCCTGACTGACTTCAGACTGATGAAGGTTCTCATGGTTCTTCAGTGATGATGAGGAGATGAAGAAAAGATGTGACATCATGACGCAAAAGTGAGGAACGTTCAGCGTACAGCATGAGACTCCATCACCTCTGATCAGAACAGAGAGCCATCAGTGACCGAGTGACCAATGAGAGGGGGCCCTAAGAGTCTTAAACCTTGAGCCACTTTGATGAGACTGAGGTTACACTAACAGACTTTGTTGTGAACTCTGCGTTCCCTTAACGTTGTGTGATCCAGTGGTTACTTCATGGGTTCTTTAGTCCCTCTGTGACATCATGACATGCAATAAGTTTTGATCTTAAACTGAAATGTGATTCATTCATTTATTAAAGTGGAATATAATCTTAATTTTCAGTTCTGTGGGGAACTCGTCTTTTAGAACAGAGGGACAGCAGCAGAGAGATGTACCTGAAGAACATCCTCAGAGAGATGATCACCTACATCATCTTCCTCATCACACTCTGCATCTGTAAGATCGCCCATCTTCATCTCCTTTAACAGCACAGTGCTCAGCAGGTTCTGCGGGGTTGTTGGTACCAGGTTTGAGTGCATGATCTCCTGAGATCTTCACACGGTGCAGTCTGTCTCATGAGTTGCTCAGAATGAACCTGAACATCCAGAGAGCAGCAGCACCAGAACATCAAAAGAACACATGGTTCTGTTTCAGTCTACAGATGGGTCTTCAGGAGGAAAGAGGTTCCTGATACCAGACTCTGCCTTTAGTTTGGGTCTTTCTAGTTTGCTGGCAGAACCTTTTAGTTCAGTGAGAACCATCAGTGTTGTGATGTCATAAGCGTTTCATTAAACCGTACTGTCTGATGTTCCAGTGACATACGGGACCATCAGTACCAACATGTTCTACTACACCAAAGTCATGTCTCAGCTCTTCCTGGACTCACCACTGTCCACAGGAAACCCCACCACCTTCAGAACCCTCAGCACCGTGGAGGACTTCTGGAAGGTAATGACCTCGGTGTTATATTTATTCAGACTGCAGATGTTAGGTTCTGCCCCTAGAACTGCCCCATAGTTCCCTCAGAACTGACCACAGTGCGGTCTCAGTTCCTCTTCTCTGTGGAGGACCATGAGGAGCTCCTGCTCAGGTGAAGTTGAGGAGTCATTGTTGTCTGAGTTGACTCCTCCACAGTGTGCATGCTGGCTGCTGGTTGAATACTTTGTGGGGTGCTGGGGGGGCAGATGATGATGGTGTCTGAAACGTGTCCCTACCTTCAGTACACAGAGGGGCCCTTCCTGAACGGGATGTACTGGGAGGTTTGGTACAACAACCAGAGCCTGCCGGAGAACCAGAGCCTGATCTACTATGAGAACCTGCTCCTGGGGGTTCCCCGTCTGCGCCAGATCAAAGTGCTTAATGAGTCCTGTCCCATCCATGATGAGCTGAAGGACGAGCTGTATGACTGTTACAGCGTCTACTCGCCCGCCACCGAGGACAAGAACCCGTTCGGCCCGAAGAACAGCACCGCGTGAGTTAACCACCTGAAATTAACCGAACCATTAACCAGTTCATCAATTAATCAGCCGTGAACGGATCTGAGGGTCTAAATTAGAACCCCATGGTGTGTCTGATCCATCCAGCGTGGAGGTTCTACTGTGGTACCACAGAGCTCCTCCTGGTTCTGCATCATCACACCAGCTCAGCTTTTTAAAACACACCACCCTGTTAGAACTCAGTGGAACCCTTAACCTCCTGGTTTGGAGTTTTAACCCTCGGGGTCAGACTCGGGTCACGTTCCACCGGGATATTAGATTAGAACCCAGATGTTGTTTATTAAACGTGGTTCTGCATGGCGTCGGTTCCGTCAGGAGCGTGTTCCTCACTTGTTGATGTGATTCAGGTGGGTGCACCATGAGGACAGCAGCCTCGGTGAGAGCAGCTACTGGGGGCAGGTGTCCACCTACAGGGGTGGAGGTTTTTACCTGGACCTGTCTCGAACCCGAGATGAATCACACAGACAGTTACAGACTCTGAGATCCAACCTGTGGATCAGCCGAGGAACCAGAGCCGTGTTCCTCGACTTCTCTGTCTACAACGGCAACCTTAATCTGTTCTGCATCATCAGGTACCACACTCACACACACTTACTCACACTTACTCACACTCACACACACACACACTCACACACACTCACAGAGGGACAGCAGCAAAGAGATGATCACCTACATCATCTTCCTCATCACACTCTGCATCTGTAAGATCACCCATGAGCACTGTGCTGTTAAAGGAGATGAAGATCTCCTTTAACAGCACAGTGCTCAGCAGGTTCTGCGGGGTTGTTGGTACCAGGTTTGAGTGCATGATCTCCTGAGATCTTCACACGGTGCAGTCTGTCTCATGAGTTGCTCAGAATGAACCTGAACATCCAAAGAGCAGCAGCACCAGAACATCAAAAGAACACATGGTTCTGTTTCAGTCTACACACACACACACACACACACACACACACACACACACACACACACACACACACACACACTGCACCAACCATCAACTCCACACCAATCCAGAGCCCTAAACATCAGAGAACTGAAGGTTCCTCCACCTGTAGGAGTCACTGTGGACTCCCCGTCACATTCTGAAATCAGGTGAATGTCATTATGAGTAGGAGGTGGAGGTCAGAGGTCACTTCAGCTCTCTGATGAACTTCCACAGACTACTGGCGGAGTTTCCAGCCACCGGCGGGGTCGTGACCTCGTGGCAGTTCCAGACGGTGCGTCTGGTGCGCTACGTCTCCGGTTGGGATCGCTTTGTGGGGCTGTGTGAGGTGATCTTCTGCTTCTTCGTGGTCTACTACGTGGTGGAGGAGGTGCTGGAGATCTATCTGCACCGTCTGCACTACCTCAGGAGCCTGTGGAACTGTCTGGACGTTCTGATCGTGGGGGTAACGGACAGTCCCTGATCTCTAAGCAGAGTGAGGTTACCGGAGGGCGGCGTGATGACTTCTGTGTTCTGGTTCTGTTGCAGCTGAGTGTACCCGCCATCATAATGAACATCTACAGAACCTCAGTGGTCAGTAACCGCCTGACGTACCTCCTGGAGAACCACAGTACGTACCCCAACTTCAGCGCCCTCGCCCAGCTGCAAGTCCGCTTCAACAGCCTGGCCGCGGTCATCGTCTTCCTCGCCTGGCTCAAAGTCAGCCCCTCGTTCTCACGGCCTCACACCGCTCCCCGCGCTGCCGCAGGGCAGGCACTTTAACATGTTCTTTTGGTTTTGCAGCTCTTTAAGTTCATTAACATCAGTAAGACGATGAGTCAGCTGTCCGGCACCGTGTCCCGCTGCGCTAAGGACCTGCTGGGCTTTGCCATCATGTTCTTCATGGTGTTCCTGGCCTACGCTCAGCTGGCTTACCTGGTGTTCGGCTCGCAGCTGAGCCACTTCAGCACGTTCCAGGCCTGCATGTGGGTTCCTCTGATCTCAGATCAGATCTCCTCTGCTCTCATCCTGCAGCGTAAAGAAAGAGAAGGTCACACTGAATGTCTGGGTTCTCCGGTTCTAGATTCACACAGTTCCGGATCATTCTGGGAGACTTCGACTTCTCTGAGGTGGAGCAGGTGGACAGAGTCCTGGGGCCCATTTACTTCACCACCTTCGTGTTCTTCATGTTCATGATCTTACTGGTGAGAACGTGGCACTCGGGATGTGGGGGTGGTGGAGGGAGAACCGGGTGGTGGATCATTCACCTGGATGTTTCTCAGTTCACAGTCTGAGTGCATGATCGGTTCTCCAGGTGATGATCCGGTTCTCCACCCTGATGGTGTAGTTCCTTCAGTTCATCAGAGCACACAGAACCTGAAGTGCTGGGTAAAGCGAGGGTTCTCTCCTCCATCTGCTCAGCGCTGACTCCTGGTGGATGTTTCTCTCCTCAGAACATGTTCTTGGCCATCATCAACGACAGCTACGCCGAGGTGAGGGCTGACATGGCGCAGCAGAGATCAGAGATGGAGCTCACCGACCTCATCAGAAAGGTGTGTACCGCTCACTTCTCTGATCTCAGCCCCCGTCAGGGTTCTGTGTGGGTTCTGAGTGGGTTCTGTGTGGGTTACAGGGTTACCATAAAGCCATGGTGAAGCTCCGGTTGAGGAAGACGGCGGTGGATGACATCACTGAGAGTCTCCGTCAGGCCG
>JAFMOD010000596.1:41160-66178 GCA_019802435.1 Corydoras maculifer | reverse complement strand
TCACCTACAGCACTGACCTCATCTACAGTACTCACCTCACCTACAGTACTGACCTTACCCAAAGCACTGACCTCATGTTCCTCACCGTACTTACAGCACTCTGAAAACACACAATATTAACACAAAGGTCCATTAATGTTCAACCAATCAGGTTTAATCAGCCGGCTGACCACAATGAGATCAATGCATTTACAATAACTTGGACAGGTGTGAGGTCAGACACTGATGTTTGGTGAGAGGACCTGACGAAATATCACATGATATTTCATTGCAGATGACCGCTGCCCGCTGGCTTCAGAGAAACGCTGGTGCTTCTGATTACAATTAAAATAACAATTAACATGTAATTAATAAAACAAACCATGAGCCGGACTCCTGAAGCTGGATTAAAGGTTAAAAGAAGGTTTAAACTTGTTCACTTTCAAATGTAAAAATATTATAATTATCTGCATTGAATTCAACATGCAGTGAGAATGAGAACCAGAAAGACTCATCATCCTCATCTTCATCAATCATTCATCTATCTGATCCACCAGTGATGGAGCAACATCCAACATGTAGAGATCAGAACCACGGTCCACTCTCAGGAGAACTTGCGGATGAAGCGGAGTTTGATGTAAGTGATGATGAGGAAGATGAAGGTCATGATGATGAGCGCCAGATGGTTCTGCCATAACCCCCAGGGGGAGTAGTTGATCCCTTGGGCCTGTAGATGTTGCTCGCCGGTGCATCTGCACAGAGGTGGAGACACGTGTCCTGGGTTGGGAATCCTGGTGTGATTTGTGCATCAGTCACATCATATTTATAGAAAGACAAGGGGAATTCTGGGTAAATGAGATTTCAAAACATGTTGACGTCTCTCTGTGACTCGGATCAGACCTTCAGAGCCGGAGATCAGAATTCATCCCGCTGAACTCGGACGCTCCTCACTTTCATCGTGTTCCACTAAAGATCTGTTTGTGGTTCTCCAGAACACACAGGTATGTGTGTGTGTGTGTGTGTGTGTGTGTGTGTGTGTGTGTGTGTGAGACGTACGTGATCCCCTGTGTGCTGTTGTCCAGCAGTCCAGCAGGAACGTCCTTACAGAACGTCAGTCCCACAAACTCCATGATTTGTAAAGCCTGAGGAACCACAGCAGCTGGATGAATCTAAGTCGATACAGTTCCCCCCCCACACACACACACACACCCCACACACACACACACCCACCATCCACATCTGTCCTCCAGCCGATCAGAGGTTTGGTTCTTACCGTGAGGCCGTAGCGAGGGATGCTGAGGTACTTGAGCCAGGCGAGCCAGCTCATGATGCTCCCCAGGTTCACCAGCAGACCAGAGAAGATCTACAACAAACTGAGGATCTATTGTTCTGTTTTTATAAAAGATGATGAGATGATTCTGAACAGTCTGACCGTACCATCATGAAGATGAGGATGATGTTTATGAAGATGTTAGCAATAGACACCACGTTCAGGTCAGCGGAGATAGCCATGGTCATTGAGGTGGCGGTGTACGCCACCAGAACCACCGTGAACATGAAGATGAAGAAGGCTTCGGCTGTGGCCTTGAACCCTGCACACAGAGGAACAACACTGAGAACGTGATGAAGCTTGATGAAGACGTGACGAAGATAAACAGTCTGCTCAAGATGAGGTTCCTTCACCGAGTTCTCCCTCACGACCTGGCTTACTAAAGCCTGAGAAACGCAGAACCCCGTTACCGATCATGAAGTAGGTGATGAAGGTGAAGATCACAGCCAGAATGGTTCTCATGGTGAAGATCTCAGAGAAGACCTTGGACAGGAAGTAGACGGAGACTCTGTAGTAGCCGCTGGTGTATTCATGTCTGTACGATCACACGAAACCAAATGAGTCCAAACCTCAGTGAAACCACAGGACCAGAAGGAAAGCAGGTTCCATCAGGTTCTAACATACATGAAGAGCTTCCTCTCACTGATGAAGAGCTCGGCAGCTGAGAGAGCGCTGAAGCACTGATTACACGTGATGAAGAACAGAGCTCCGAACCTGCAAGAACATCCCCAAAGAACCGGGCTTAACCAGGTGAACCCCAAATCAACCCCACCCCACCCCACCTCACCCCATGGGGAGGACACTGACCTGTTCTGAATGCCACTCTGATCTTCCTTCACTCCAAAAAAGATTGCCCCCACAATCAGAGTGAGGAACACCGTCACACCAACCTGAGGAGAGAACATCAGGAGAACTGTGGGAGAACATCTGGAATGCTCGAGCCAGGTTTAAGACTAAAGAGGATTATTTATCAGGTGGAGTTTAAGGCTGAGAGTCTGGGTTCTAATGGCCGGTGGTGGGGTGGGGTCAGGTGATGTGAGTCACAGGGGCAAATTATATCAGTTTAACGAGCAACTAACGAAGTAAAGATCAGTCACCACAGCCTTTAATCCTCTTAACTTATCCTGACCTTCAGCTCAGCTTATAATCCCACATTATCTGAGACAGATTAATGACACGCCGTGTGAGGTTCCCAATCCAGAGAACATGCCGTGTGGGATTTAACCCCTAATTAAAGGTCACATCGCCGTGAGAACGTAAATCAGCCAACCTGAGCAATCGAGGTCTGAGGGTTAAGCACGAGGTTCTGGAAGGTTCTCTTCAGAACCCAGTGGAACTGGTGGAGGAAGCCCGTGTTGTAGGTGATGGTGCGGGTCTTGGGTTTCAGGCTGCAGTCTCGTCCCAGTGTGATGCGCTTCAGCTCCACCATCGTCTCCTGAGCGTAGAGGCTCCTCTTGTATTCCTCCACCAGATGTTGTTCAGTACTCTGTCTGGAGCCTTTAGAACCTTCAGAACCAATCATTCCTACATGAGGAGACATGATGATGAAGATGATGATAACTGATATAGAACATGTAGAGAGATGACTTCATCCTTCTGTTCTGTAGACACTAACCTTGGGAACCGTGCAGTTTGGTGGAGGTTCCAGTTAAAACATCAAGGAAGAAGTCTGCTGGGTTGTTATGAGGTTCACACGTATGACCTGAAACATCAGACTCAGATCAGACGCTCTAACGCGGTGTGTGGTGTTAGGAACCCGGTGCGGGTTCATGCGTGCTGGTGAGGGTACCGATGTTGGAGAAGTGATGGAGCGCGCCCTCGGCCGGTCCGTGGTACACCTGTCTGCCGCTCACCAGCAGCGTCAGGTGGTCGAACAGCTGGTAGATGGAGTAACGAGGCTGATGAATTGACATGATGATGGTGCGTCCATCACCAGCCATGCTAATGATCAAAAGAAGAATGACCTTGAGGAACATCTCCGATGTTCACCCTCACCACGTCACCATCAGAACGTTGTGGATTGAACACGCACCGTTTGAGAAGCTGCAGGACCGAGCTGGCGGTGCTGGAGTCCAGACCGCTGGTGGGTTCATCCAGAAAGAGCACTGAGGGGTTAATGATCAGCTCCATACCGATGCTGGTCCTCTTACGCTCACCTCCAGAGACCCCACGGATCAACTGAGTTCCAACCTGAACACACACACACATATATATGTATATACACACACACACACACACACATACACACACACATTCATTTTGGTGAAAAGCCTCAGAAATAATAAAGAGATTGAGAATAAAACAGTGTTTAATGATTTTATTCCACTGTGTGTGTGTGTGTGTGTGTGTGTGTGTGTGTATGTAAGTGAGTGTGAGTGTGAGAATGTGTCTGTGTGTGTGTGTATATGAGTGTGTATGAGAGTGTGAGTGGTGTGTGTATATGAGTGTGTGTATGAGTGTGTGTATGAGTGAGTGTGAGAGAATGTGTCTGTGTGTGTGTGTATATGAGTGTGTATGAGAGTGTGAGTGGTGTGTGTGTGTGTATGTGAGTGTATATGAGTGTGTGTGTGTGTGTGAGTGTGTGTGTGTGTGTGTGTTACCCGAGTGTCGGCCACTTTGTTGAGCCCGAGCTCTGAGATCAGCTGATCCACTCTGTGTTCTCTCTCTCTCTGAGTGATGGAGGACGGGAGACGCAGTGCAGAGGAGAAGCGCAGGTTCTCCCGAACCGTCAGGGTTCCCATCACCACGTCATCCTGCGCACACACACACACACACACACACACACATCAATAACACACCTTCTACTGAAGCAGATGTTAAACCGGAGAACCAAAGACACGGAACCTGGACGACGTAACCCGAGAGACATTTGAAGTTGGACGGCTGTGGAGCTCCATCGATCAGAACCTCACCGGTGAGACCCCCCGGGTCCTTCCTCCCCGCCAGGACGTCCAGGAATCTGAGGACACCACGGAGAGACACTCACTCACACGGCCTCGTTTCATTCATTAATGATCACGCTGCCTGATCACAGAGCCTATCCCAGCACTCAGGATAAAAACTCACACATGCAACATCAGGAGAACATGCAAACTCACAACAGAATTCAAATCTGGAACTTTAGGGTGATGGGTTACAGCACTTACGATGACTTTCCGCTGCCTGTAGGACCCAGAATGGCGTTTAATCCAGGCCTCATGATCCCACTGTTCAGAAGATCCGATGATCAGAACCAGCACACACACACACACACACACACACACACACACGTGTTCAGAACGTCCTGCAGCTCTGAATCTGATCTGCTGTCTGATGGCAGTGATTAGATCCTGTATTGTTGGTGTGATGTAAGAATGTTATGTAATGTTCAGACGTGCAGATCATGAGGGTCTGATCTGAATGTACAGAGGAATGTAAAGCCCTGACCCTTACATACAGTCTGTAGGAATGTGCAGGGATAGGCTGGCCTCTCACTGAGAGGAGGCGCTGTGTGTGGACGCAGTGTCACCTGATGTCCAGCAGGATGTCCTTGGTCTCCGTCCGTCTCCTGCAGAAGCCGCTCCTCACCCTCACGCTGTACTGGATGTTGTGGAAACTGACGGTGGCCCCTCGCGGCGCTCCCATCGGGCCCCTGGTGATGACTTTCTGCTGCACCGGGCCCCTCGGAGCCCCGTCCCCCATCATGGGAATGTGGATGTGGTTGTGTGGCGCCTCCATGTGGAATCAGGATGTCACACTCGGGTCTGTCAGTCAGAGATCAGATCAGAGTCAGAACATTCTGAACAGATTGGATTTTGTTGAATTAAACTGAATAAATGAAAACCAGAGATCGATCATTCGGGTGGCACAGAGGCTCAGTGTTTAGCATGTTCTCCTCTGAATGCTGAGGATCCAGATTGGAATGTGGAGGGTGGAGTTTGCATGTTCTTCTCGTGTCTGCGTGAGATGGGCGTCCTGACCTGGACATTTATACTCTATATAATAACATAATGAAACCTGATAGAGGAGGAAGATAATCAACTAATCAACATCAGTTCTTAATATTCAGCACTTTGTACCGATCAGAGCTGCATCCTATCCCAGCACCTATAGCACAAAAAGCATCTGTATATACACAGTATGTATTACATATGATCTGATCCCCTTTAATCTAAATGTCACAGAAGAGAATAAATCAAAAAATAATATGGAGATTAAACGTTCAGAAACATCAGGAAGCTGCTGAGTAAGAATTTAAAGTGAGGAATGAAAAGCTCTGAGATTCCAGAACAGGTTTAATTTCAGGAGGCGCTGCGCCCCGATCCACAAACCTCTCATAGAGAAATATATTAAAACATCAAACACTGCACGGACAAAAGTATGTGGACAGATCAGTCACTTCAAAGACATTCCACTGTACAGCTGTGCTGTGATTCCCTTCAGCCTTTTCAACTGTTTAATAAATGTCTTAATAATAAATGATTTAAACTGAAACAGAAAAGAAATAAAGAGTAAATGAAAAGACGGCTGCATACCTGCACTGAACACTGACCAGCTGCTCCCTGCACCTCCCCTCTGCTCCTGCACATCGGAGCCTCCTTATTTATACAGAGCTGTCGGAGTTAAATAAGGAGGCGCTGGAGATTAAATCAGCATCTTACATAAAGAATAGATGTAAGAACAATCTCAGCTGAGATAATCAGATGATAATCAGATGATAATCAGAGCAAATAATCCAAAACATTTGCAGAATTTTTGCTCTTGAGGAACTGAGAAAATGTAAATATTATATGTTATATATAACTTCTGAACCCCAAAGAGCATGTGTTTCTATAAAAACGACATTAAAGAATACGAATATGACATTTTAATGTATTGGATGATTTAAATGAGTTGACCTGAAGCATGTTCTCCTCGTTAATGAAGCAGCTTATTAATGAATACAGATACAGACGCAGAGAATAAAAGAAAAGACGTGGATCTGTTCTAATATAAAACCCTGAAGTCAGTCAGGTGCTCCACTCTCAGCTCCACAGGTGAACAAACATCTGGATGGAGTTCCACTCAGCAGTAGGATTCCATCTTTGTGAGAACAGAACAGTCTGTTCCATCAGGTCGGCCTCAGGAACAGACTGAGCTTCATAATGACGGGATAGGACTGAGTGAGTCAACCACCTTACACCTTTGAGAAGAACGAGATGAACTGGAACTCAGACACCATGGAGCAGCATCTAATAGAACAAAGATTATCTTCAAAGATTATCAGGAATGTCAGACCTACAGTCAGGTCACAGGTTACAGGTCTCTCTCTCTCTCACACACACACACACACACACACACACACACACACACACACACACACACACACACACACACACACACAATCTAAAGCAAGATTTAAACAAAACAGAATCGAATTGTACATGTTGGAGTTTCCACGCAGCACGTCACCGTTTGTTTGTGTAACAGTGAGTAACGGCGCCCTCTGCTGGACCACACTAGTAATACTACTCGATCAGCACGGAACCGACGCTTTGTTCAGAGGAGTCGAATCAGATCAACGAACACAATTCCAAATACTAAAGATCAAGAAGTCTATTTTTAAAGAAAAGAAAAAACAATAAGAACTGAATGAAACCGAAGTGATAAACCTGAGACTAAAGCAGCTTCTATAAAAAACCTGAGACTAAAGCAGCTTCTATAAAAAAACCTGAGACTAAAGCAGCTTCTATAAAAAAACCTGAGACTAAAGCAGCTTCTATAAAAAAACCTGAGACTAAAGCAGCTTCTATAAAAAAACCTGAGACTAAAGCAGCTTCTATAAAAAAACCTGAGACTAAAGCAGCTTCTATAAAAAAAACCTGAGACTAAAGCAGCTTCTATAAAAAAACCTGAGACTAAAGCAGCTTCTATAAAAAACCTGAGACTAAAGCAGCTTCTATAAAAAAACCTGAGAGTAAAGCAGCTTCTATAAAAAAACCTGAGACTAAAGCAGCTTCTATAAAAAAAACCTGAGACTAAAGCAGCTTCTATAAAAAACCTGAGACTAAAGCAGCTTCTATAAAAAAACCTGAGAGTAAAGCAGCTTCTATAAAAAAACCTGAGACTAAAGCAGCTTCTTTAAACATTCAGTTTGCTTTCAGTAGATTATCTTTTATTTTGAAGGTTTGCAGCTCAGATTAAGATCACAGGTCCACATTAAACATTTAAAGGTCATTCTCTGAGGACTAACTGTTTAATCTGAGTGTTTTTAAAGAAGAGAAGAAAAAAAAACAATATATCTTTTTGCTAAAATTAGATTTATTTCACTGAAGCTGAAAATCACATCTGTACAGAATCACAATCAATCAATCAATCAATCAGAGAAGACACTGCTGCAGTCAGGTTTACATTCTTTATCAGAGGTTCTACTCGACCAAATGCATCTGATACACAGATGAAGAGCAGGTCTGATTACGAAGGTCTGAAGTCCACTCTGAATCAGACGTCATCAGATTTAATAATCAATCACTCTGCAGAAATGAGAGACCACTCTGAGATCAGATCTGAAACATCTGTAACGATGACCACCACCATGAAATGACATCTCAGGGTTCACCAGACCTAAAGCCTATCCCAGCATTCATCAGAAACGGAAATTAGCAGGGAACCTCTGATATGACATGAACCTTGCCGTCCGTCCGTCCTCCAGCTTTTGTTTTCAGTCTGTTTCAGTCTGATGTAGCGGTCAGACACTGATGTTCGGAGAGAGGAACTCACATTCTGAGACGATGATTTATGGTTGAACAGAATTAGAACACCGATGTTTGGTTGCACACACACACACACACACACGCTGAACATCTGGATGGTAATTGTTCAGATTGTACACACACAGTAACAGACTTCTCTGAAAATATATATAAATATTAAACAGACATACAGTGTACCACACACACACACACACACACACACACACAGGTGTGTGTTTCAATACCACATTCAGAAAGGTCAGATAAAGCAGATGGTGCTGAGTGAGGGAGCAGACGGACGAAGGCCCCGAACGAACAGCTGGATCTCAGTGATGTGGAGAACGATGGAGGTTCAAAACATCCATCACAAAGTTCTACAGTACAGAGAGGTTCCAGCATCAGAAGAAGCAACAACATCTCAGCTTCAGACCTCAAACAATAACATTAGAATAACATTAATAATAACGTTTTAACTCTTTACGTGGTTCTGTCAAGTTCCCGTCACATCACATCCACCAATCAGAGACGAGGTTAGTATGTGTTTGATCTGCTGCTCACACACACACACACACACACACACACACACGAGGGGTTAACATCACCGTGACTGACGGCTGAGAGGAGCTCGGTTCTCTGAGTGATGGGATCCGGAGCAGAGAGTTCCAAACCGAGAACCAGCAGCACTCAGATTATAATCTGATTACAGACCTCATTAATCTGATCTGCAAACACGTAAGGGGGTTTCACACACACACACACACACACACACACACACACACACACACCCTCGGTTAGGGGACAGTAACTGATTTACAGTGAACCGGTTTTAAACACCAGCTCCAGGTGTAACACACACTCAGATTAGAATACACTCTGATGTTTAAAGGTTTAAAGGAACAACATGGAGATTCGGATCAGTTGATCAGACTGCTGATCAATCATCTGATCAGTAATACAGATCAATACGCCCGTCATCTGTGTGATAACATGTTAATAAACCACTTCCTGTTTAATTCTTTAAATATTAAACTCTGTGCGTCAGGTTATTTTAAATCCTATCCCTTCCTCCAGATTTTAGTGCAGCAGGAGTTACACACACACTGTCTGGGGACGTACAGGAGGAACTACCAACTGAACTAAGGGTTCCTCAGGAACTATGAACTTTCTAGAGCTTTCTATGAGCTTTAGATTTGATGGTATTATGAGTGACCTCTGCTGGACAACCTTTGCTACTGCAACTACTGTATCACTTTGCCAGGGAGTCACTAGGGGGCGATAAAGACTGAATGCTGGTCAGGAACCCTGAGGAACCCCCTCCATACACCTGTGGCCGTGTTCTTATTCAGGTTAAGAGAGAACCTCCCAGGAACCTAGAATAAACCCAAATGAAAGCTCTGAGAACAGGCATAGTTCCTGTTGTGCTGTCATGAGTTCTTAGAACTATGAAATGGTTCCTCCAGTGGGAGTGATGCTGGGTCTGGATTTTGTGCTGATTGTGCTTCATGGTTTACAGATCAGGTACTAAACCTCAGGTTCAGCACTCAGTGGAGGTAGTGCAGGGTAGAATACTGTGTAGTGTGCAGGTGCAGTCAGTCCTCACAGCTGAGCTCAGTGTGTGTGTGTGTGATGGTCCGTATCAGTAGTCTGATGTTGGTTAGTGTTGGATGATTGTCTCTTTCCGATCCCTTTACACCAGATGGACTGACTTTATTGCACACTCCAACTCCACCAATCACAGAGGCTCTTTAAAACCCCTCCTCCTCTCTTCTGCCACCGTCGGACCGGACCGGACCGGACCGGACCGGACTCAGGCCCAGCGCCCGCTGGACACAAAGCTGCGGCTGAAGGAGAAGCTGACGTCAGAGCTCTTGTTTTTGCCCCAGGCACCGAACGGTACTACAATAATAGTACTGTTGTCCTCTGCACCATACTGCAAAGCCTACAGACATCACACACACACACACACACACACACACACACACACACACACACACGTTACATTAACTTTACTTACACATTAATTAACTGAAACAAATTACAGACAAAACAGTTTAAAGAGCGTCCGTTAGCCGGGGTTAGGTGTAATTAGTGAAGTGCACCTGCTCAGAGATCCGCTGCGCTGCCTCCTTGGGGTCATTGCACTGGTTGATGACATCACAGATCTCCTGGCTGTTCATGATGAAGTTGATGCCGTCCGTGGTGAGGGCGAGGAAGGCGTCGTGCACGTGATGCAGCTGCACACGGCCGTACAGTCAGGTCACAGGTCAGACTGCAGGGCTCACGGTTTAAGCGTCGCTATAGAAACCATACTCACTGAAACCCTCCTGGTCTCGGGCTCGGCGATGACCCCCGCGTTTTTCAGGTCGAAGTCTCCGATGCTGCGCGTCATGGCCAGGCGTCCGTTCACGTGAGGCTGACCCAGACTGTTCCAGGTCACGAAGCCGCCGCACTTCCGAATCCTGCCGCGAGGTAGAGCTGTGCATCAGACCCGCCTCGCTTCACTCAGGTCCTAATGGATGCTTTAATGCCTCACCTCTCCTTCTCGTCCTTTCTCTCGGGCGTGTGGTCCGAGGTCAGCTTCATGGCTTTGCCTTTGCGGCAGAGCATGGCGCGGCTGTCCCCCACGCTGGCCACCACCAGCTCGATGCCGTCTCTCAGCAGTGCCACCGTGGCCGTGGTGCCCGCACTCAGCCCCGAGGCTGCAAAGCACCAAAGGAGAGAGCCGGAGGGTCAGGAGGAGGAGCCACGAGGCGCTGAGCGGTCAGGCACCGGTGAAATGAGAAACATACATCAGACACTGTACAGTGTGTTAATGCCCACAGCAGGGACTCTCAACATCAACACACACACACACACATTAGCAATCACACAAGTCATTTAAACAATCAACATCACTCACACTATACACCCCTCCTTAATATAGTAATTCCTGCACACACACACACACACACACACACACAGGAGGAGAGGGGGTTTGTGGGAATGTCCATATGAGGATGAACTGTGTGGAAGTTCTAACATGCAGGAGGAACCACACTCTTTAGCAGAAGCAGAAAGACAGAAAAATACAAAGAAAGAAAAAAAACAACAGAGACATGCTGAAGTGGAAAAGGAACACAGGGCAAAGTGGAGAACAGGTTCAACAGTTCAGACTAACAGCAACAGAATACAGATCTAAAGAACCTTCATCTGCAGAAATGCATGGGTCCTTCAAAATGCAGGAACCTGAAGGTTACAGCTCTGATGTTCTAAAGTTCTTCAGTGATCCCTCATCCTCAGAACGAGGCCCAACCTCAGTAAACTAATTAATGCACTGAATTAAATGGACTTGCTTACAGTCTAATACTAACCTCTGAACTCAGTGAGAGGAACTAAAGGGTCTGTAGATAATCCAACATTCTAATGCACAACGCTCTCAAATCAGACCAATAAAATCACTCATCATCAATTCACTCTATGATCCCCGAGCTTCAGCAGACCTGCAGATGGACGTTACCGATGCTCACACCTTCTCTCTGGGGTCATCTAAGAGGTTCCACAGTTGTTAGAACATTCAGGATCATATTAGAACCACATGCCTTTCAAACCAAAGAATGGTCACCTCTCAGACCTTCAGCTGAATATTAAAGTGTTTTAAAGCCTGATTCAGCCGATGAGAGGAGTTTGAGTCCTGGCTCTCTGTGTTCTCAGTTTTTAAAGTTTAGAGTCGGTGTGCATTAGAACATTGTGTTTTATGCTCCAGTCTGAGCAAAACACGCCTCATTTACAATAAAGACTTCATCATTTATCAGCTGCCTCACAAAACCCTCAGCACACCTCAGAACCATCAAGTATCTTCAGAATGTGGAGAAACAGGAGGGCGCTAGAGAGCGTTACAGAAACAAGAGAGATTCAGAAAGGGAGAGAAAGTTGAGGAACCTTCCAGAAGTCCACGCAAGGACCCGCTGGACCATTCAAGCTCCCCGGCTTCCAAAAAGGTAGCGCAGAGCTGCCGCTTTAATGGGTTCTGAGCTGGTCCATAGCTGTCACAACACGCAGACACACACAGGCAGGTTGTACATTTCATGCACCAGGGCCCAAGCTCCGGGGCCCAGGCCACACAGCACGAGAGCGACACTGACGAACACTAACACTCAGACCGCTCGCTCTAAACCTCTACATGAGAATGTGTTCTAATGAGACAGAGCTGAATAAACGGTTCTGATATATTAACGTCATTAAAGGACGGGACAGGTGAACTACATTACAGCATTTAACTAACCACAGAGCAGGTGTGGTGGATGATTCTCAGTACTGCAGTGACACTGACATGGTGGTGCAGGGGTGTTGTATGAGTGGATGTGTACGTTACTGACGGAAAGTGCAAAGAACAGCATCCGTCAGGGCAAAGAGACAGAGCAGTGCTACAGCAGGAACAGATTAAAGACCCACTTACACACTTACAACAATAACATTTCCAAAACAATTTAATTAAAAGGTCATCCCTATGCCATGACTGATGCAGGTTTCTGCACTTTTAGTAATTACCATTCTGATTGGTTATGAATTCATCATCTGTTTTTTTTTAATGGTGAATGTTACAGAATTAACACTGTGTTTATATTTAACTAATAGCATTATGTTCATCAAAGCACTGAAAATCTTTTGTAGATTTGTAGACAACATCTAAGAGTTGAATCTAAGTGTTTTTATTCTGTAAATAGGAGTATAGTTTGTGTTTAATGCCATATCAGCACATTTAGGCCATTTACTAACAGTTAGATGTATAGTACAGATAAGTGTGTATAACACAGCCCTCTGTGTTGGTGTGGTTTTGGTTCGTTATTTTAATTCATTATTTAAGTTTCTTATAATTAGTAATTATTAAATTATACTCAGCATTCTGATCTGATCAATGGTTTCTGCCCTTTCATTTGTCCATAAGACTTCACCTTTAAACCATGATGTCATATGGTTACCATGGGATTAATTACATGCTTTAAAGTCAATGCTTTCAGATGAATCTATACAAATATCTTAATCTTACAGATGAGTCAGGATTATTGAGACAATAACAGGATGTGGTCATTTCTCATGGCACGGTGTGAGGACCCACCGCAGTGTCACTGCAGCACTATGGGAGTGTGTTATGCTGTACTACAATCTAAACTGTTCTACGCAGCATTTGCATGTGCAGAGCTCTCGCAGATCACTGAGCACACAGTGGAACCTACCATCAGCAGAGAGGTGGAGGTGCTCGGACAACGCTCGGTCCACACCGACGAAGGCTTTGGTCAGTACCAGCTCCAGGTTGTCCTCGCTCGTCACAAGTTCTCTGAAACCAGAACAAACAGAACAGATCTGCATCAGTGCAGAACACACACACACACACACACACACACACACACACACACACACTCACACACACACCTGCGAGCAGTTTCACACAAAAAACTCCTGCTTTAAGTCTTTAATGCACCATGACGTGTCGTGCAGCTTTACTTTAATAAATTTAGTCCTTTAATAAATGTCCAGCACACTCACTTCACATGCTGCTCCATGAACTTGTGACAAAAGTCAGCAGCTTCAGCTCCACCATGACCATCAAACACGGCAAAGTAGAGGATGTTGTCTGATATTTCGGACAGCTGGTGGCGGTCCTCGTTCTCTTTGCGCTGGCCGATCTGTGATGCGTATCCCACCTTGGACAGGCTGACTTTGGGGATGGGTTTGCCGTAGCGAATGCTTGAGGGTAACAGGATGGGCTCATCGATGCGATTGTCCCAGATACCGAACGAGTCCCAGGTGGTCGGGCGTCCGCTGCTGTCCGGATCGAAGCGGGAATTGCTGGCCGAATGCCCCGATGGACAATGGAGCGCCCGCCCCGGACGGACGGGGGCTGCGTTTAAGAGTGCCCTGCGGCAGACGCGCGACCCGCCATGCACAGCCAGTCGCACCAAAAGCACCACAGACATACTTTACAAACAGAACCTCTGAAAACGGTGAAGGGCTTCAATCAATCCTCCTTTATAAATCTGACCAAGACCCCAGCAGGTGAAGGTTTCTTAAAAAAAAAAAAAAAAAAATCCAACAGGTCTCCTGAAAAACAGAAAACAAAGGCTTAAAACCAGAGGGTGTGCTTGCTCAGTGGTTCAGGTGTTGGACTATCAATCTGAAGGTTGTGGGTTCAAATCCCAGGTCCACTGAAGCTAGCAATGTGGGTTCTTGAGCTCCAGGGGGCGCTGTGATCAACCCTGTGCTCACTTTGTAGTCAATTTGAATAAAAGCGTCTGCTAAATGAACAAATGCAAATGTTAATCAGATAACCAATCAGGTTGAATATGTAAATGAAGCTGATTCAGTGAAGACAGTTTAAAATGATGATGCTCTGAAATAATTAATCATCTGTATTTAGAGGATGCTGCAGCACTGACTGCTGATCCACAACAAACACCTACACACCTGCACCACCATGTGAGTGGAGGAGAACATGCAAACTCCACCCAGATCAGGACTCAAAACTGGATCCTCAGTGCCACCCACATCCAAAATGAAAGTTCCTAAATTGAGTGAGTGAGGGTATATGATGAGTAATCTTTTATTATTGAATGTTTCCTCGTTTTCAGCTCTGAGACCAAATCCAGAACGTTAGAATTAAAGCTCTGTTCCACTGTTCTGAGGTCAGTCAGGGTTTACAGAACGTAACGATCCTCCTGCTCCCCCCTGTGGAGGTGAAGCGCTACTGCACCCCGCCTCCTGACATCAAACCCTCCATTCTAACAAAACAAAGACTGATTATAGACTCTGATCTTTAATACAGAGCAGATAATCTCCTTCATCAGTGAACACACACACACACACACACACACACACACACACACACACACACACACACACGACAGAATCTTCAGAATAATTGTTGTTGTTCAGGTGAATGACGCAACATCACCCGAATCTCTGAGGCGGGCGCAGCCGTCTTTAAACACTCAGCTTTCATTCATTATCCTCATTATTACGTCAGAGGCGGGCAGATCAAAGCGTGTTCGTTTAAATAAAAAACATTACAGAACGTTTAGATTCAGATCGCTGAAGGTTAGCGGCGCGGCTAGCGCTTCAGACTCAAACAGACCGACATTCATTTAAACCCGCGGTGTAAACATTTAATTACATTAATTACCTGCAAAAGTAAAAGCTCAGGCACAATCATCCATAGAGCTGCAGCGTGTTAATAAAATAACCTTTAAAAAGAACTCATCATGATAGCCTTTAATGTCACTGTATACAAGACACCAGGCGGGAGAAACTAGCATTAGCCAATCAGAAAACAAGAAACACATCTGTTGATTGACACGGATTCTATCCAATCAGCGTTGGGACATGAACTCCGGTTATGAAAGTCATATAAAGTCATAGCGGTGCTGTAATAAATCACATTTTTCAACCCGTGACATTTACTAGATAAAAAACACAGTATTAAATTATAATGTAAATATTAAAAGCCCTGCGTCATGAACGGATTATTTTACACGAGTTTAAAGATTCCATCTTTAACGAATGGAGGCTGTTCCGTGTTCTCGCCGGCAGATGGCGCTCCCGGTTTGTGGACACAACAATCACTAACACAAAGACGTTTCTTTAAAAAATAATAAAACGAGCATTAAAGTTGTTTTCTGCTTTTTTACAATCATGTCCTTATTCAAAATGTAATTCCACAATATTTTGTAAAAAGTGTGAAGATGTTCGTTGTCATTTATTAAAAAGAACATTTAAAGATTTATAATTCAATTCTATAAATAAGTTTCTTCTATATTATGTAATAAAGTGTTATTATTAATAGCAGGAGGCGGAGTTTGGAAGTTGACGTACTCTGTCCATTCTAACACAGTGATGTGTGTCACAGTGCGCCCCCTGCAGGAGACCATACTAAAGGACCTGGTTGCTCAGGACGCGCTCCAGTCGCTCACCTCTGGTTCTTCAGCATGAGGATGTTCTGCTGGGGGGATGGTTCTAAAGGCCAGCTCGGTGTCCCCGGGGCTGATGACAGGTGGCTGAGCTCACCTGCTGTGGTTGATCATGAGGAGGAGCTGGTGCAGGTCTCCTGCGGGGAGCAGCACACCTTGTTTCTGACTGTAACGGGACACGTTCTGTCCTGTGGTCGCAACTCTAAAGGACAGCTGGGAAGACCAAAGGAGAAAATCAGTAAAGCAGCAGGTAGGTTCTCTGTACCACAGCTGAGAAACAGAAGAGACGGAATTCCAGGTGTTTATAAATCACTTTCAGTTTGATAAGAAAACGAAATGTGAGAAATCTCAGAATCTGATCTGATCTGATCTAATGTGCTTTAAGGTTTTCAGTTTAAACTGCTGAGATTATTAGTCTGGTCTTTAATCCAGCAGGTGTGTGTTTAACTTTCTGTTTCGTTTCTGCTGTACTGACTCAGATTCATCCTGTGAGTCCCTCACCAAACAATCTATAATTCATCTAAAAAATCAAACTAAAGTCCATAATGAGTCATTAAAACTAAAGGACTGATTAATAAAGAACAGATACACACGCTGTGTACAAACTGTACTGTGATATAACTGAGTTACATATAAAGACTGTTCACTAAAGTATTCAAACACCTTCAGGATCTGTTATGACATCATATTCACACTATGAGAACCGAATGGGCCTTCCCCAAACTGTTTCCACAAAGTAGGATATCCATAGCCAGGTGTTTAATTTCTATATCTGCAGTAATGAAACTGAATTAAACACATGAGTTCATCACTAAGATCTGAGTCCCAATACTTTATTTATTTATTGTGTATTTTGATATTTAATCTAAATTAAATTTTATTTAGATTAAATATCTAATAGATATTAGATATTTAATCTAAATTAAATTAAATTTTACTTTCAGTAGAATTCAGGAAAGTTAGAAGATGAGATGAACAAATTTTAGATACTTATTTACATAAACATCTCTCTCTCTCTCTGTCTCTCTCTGTCTCTCTCTCTCTCTCTGTCTCTCTCTCTCTCTCTGTCTCTCTCTCTCTCTCTGTCTCTCTCTCTCTCTCTGTCTCTCTCTGTCTCTCTCTCTCTGTCTCTCTGTCTCTCTCTCTCACTCTGTCTCTCTCTGTCTCTCTGTCTCTCTCTCTCTCTCTCTCTCTGTCTCTCTCTCTCACTCTGTCTCTCTCTCTCTCTCTGTCTCTCTCTCTCTCTTTGTCTCTCTCTGTCTCTCTGTCTCTCTCTCTCTCTCTCTCTCTCTCTGTCTCTCTCTGTGCAGTGAGGGTGGATGGGTTGGGAGGTGTAGCAGCAGTAGCCTGTGGGAGGGACCACAGTTTGGCTCTGTGTGGTTCTGGGCGCCTGTTCTCCTGGGGTTCAAATGGTGAAGGTCAGCTGGGTCTCAGCAGTCCTGTGGCTAAATGCACCAAACCAACGTAAGACGCGCAGCTGTGAGGTTTCTGATTTTGGAGAATGACTGAATTATTTATTATAATTTTAATGCAAATTCTGTTTCTTTTTTATCAGACTTGTTTCAGTCCCGTCACCTTTCTCAATCCCGGTGGTTCAGGTCGCTTGTGGAAATTCACACTCTTTGGCTCTAACAAAAGGTGAGTTTATCTGTACTGTACCAGTCTGGAGGGAATAACCACAGACCTGGCAACTCTGTTCTCTGTCCGTCACTGTAGTCAGTTCATTTTTAATGTTTTAGGAAACGTTTTAAAAACTCTGGACTTTAGATTTATAAAATAAAATTGTGGATGTGAACAGTTGTTAATGCACATGGCAGGATTATTAATGATTTATTATAAATCATTTATTAAATCAGAGTTAAATCTGAGTTCACTAAAGTCCTGAATTTATTTAAAGGAGGAGAAGTTTTTTCATGGGGTCAAAATAACTATGGTCAACTGGGACTCGGGAAGTCGGTGCCCCTGCAGCCTACCCCTGCAGTGGTGCTGGCTCTGATTGGGGTGCCAGTTATTCAGATCGTTGCAGGAGGAGAACATACCCTGGCTCTGGCTCTTCGATCACAAGTGTTCTGCTGTGGAGCTAACGATGTTGGACAGCTGGGTCTTAACAGAACTGATAAGAAAGGTAATATTTATATTAATCATTTATCAATGTAAATGTTTAGATCTTAATCATTAATTAAATTGAAAAACAGAAATGAATAAATGAATTTGATTTAATAAAGACTCTGTGCTGAACATATCTCGCGGTGCAGGTCGGTTTTCTGTAGTAGCTGTTCCAGCTTTTAAGAGTCTGAACGTAAACATCTCCTCCATCAGCTGTGGAGCTGCACACACTGCAGTCCTCACCAAGGTGAGCTCACAGACTGTTCATGAACATCTAAACTGCTTCATTACTCTGTAATGCCTAGTTTTATTTCAAAAATAATTCATAATCTATTAAAAACAACATTAACAAACCATAATTATTTAGTCGTGTTTTGATTTTCAATAAATCTTTAAATCTAGTGCAATCTAAAAAAGTGTAATTCCACAGTTGGTCCACTTTTTTGTGCCAATTTATACTTTGACTTGATAGATTAATTCTTTTCATTCATTCATTCATTCATTATCTTTCGCTTTATCCTCTATTAGGGTCGCGGTGGGGTTCCCCATGCTCATCCAGGGGAGAACATCTTGGGCGCTGGGCAGATAGACCCAGGACAGGGCGCCAATCCATCGCTGGGCACACACTCACTCACACAGACACACACTATAGGGGCAATTTTGAGAATTCAATTAACTTGTTCCATGTTTTTGGACTGTGGGAGGAAACCGGAGAACCCGGAGGAAACCCACGCAGACACGGGGAGAACATGGAAACTCCACCCAGATGGGGATTCGAACCGGGAATCCCTAGTGCTGAGAGGAGAACATGCTAACCACCCTTATAATAATTTATTTATTATTTATAAGACACTATAAGTCACAGTTATAGTAATGTATAGAATTTTTATAGTATTGTTTTTTGTTCCAGTAAATTTTGTAAAAATGTAAAAAATGTAAAAAAAAAACACTTTTATATTAGAATTTCAAAATAAAAAATTCAAATAAAGTTCGTTATTAATATTAATGGTACCCTGATCAGTAAAGAGGATAAGATGATACTTATTTAAGTTAAAGTTTATTTTAATTGTATCAGCTGTAATTCATTAGTATATGAATTTGTTATTTAATTAATTCATTTATTTGTAAAAAGCCTTTTGCATTTTCATGACCATATAAATGATGTGAATGATGTGAATGATGGATCAGATCATTCTATTCCTCTGTGTTCTGTAACATTTGGTTTACAGCAGATTCCATGTTCTTCATCTTCGTTCTGCAGGATGACCTCATGTTGTCCTTTTTTTTAGGATGGGGACGTTTACACTTTCGGAGAAGGAGCACATGGTCAGTTAGGGCACAACACCACAGACAACGAACTTCTGCCCAGAAGAGTAGAGGGCATGGAAGAACCTGCCAAACAAGTGACGTGTGGCAGGTGAGGATCATACATCTGTACAGAAATCTGATCGGGATCAGGTTTGATCATTCTACTGTCGAGCTGTTTTTTACGTAACTACTGACCTGCGTTGTTTACGTATGTTGCTCGTAAGTTGCTTTGGATAAAAGCGTCTGCTAAATGAATGAATGTAAATATGATCTGTCAATAATGATCTGATCTCTGTTTGAATGTGGTCTCCTCAGTCACCACACTCTGCTTCTGATGGAGTCCGGCCTCGTCTTTGCATTTGGACGTGGATCGATCGGTCAGGGGAATGGAACCGAAAAAGTTCTACGTCCCCTGAGAGTGGATGTGGAGTGGAACCGTTCAGGAGCAGGAGAACCCACAGGTACAGAAGTTTATTATAAGACTCTCACACTGAGAACACGATGAACTGAGACCAGACGTCCAGAACCTGGAACTTTATCTGAAGTAAATGTTTTCTGTTTTCTAGAAATGAAAATCTCCTCTGGTTGGAATTCCAACTTCCTGTTTGTTCCAGGTTTCAGGGTGAGTTCTACATTACACCTCACCATCAGCTGGAACATCCAGTAAGCTTCTCAGTCCATCAGCAATTTAACTCCTAGACCATACGGAGCAGGAACTTCAGATCAGTCATGTTTACAGAACCACTTTAGTCCAGGGTTCTCGGTCCTCTGCTGTGAGTGGAGCTCACCTTTAGCTCCACCCACAGGTTCTCCGTGGGGTATGGAGACCTGCCAGAACATTTCAGAGGCTTGAGTCCTTTAATCACAAGCTTAAATCAATGTTTTGCAAAAAGTTACAAACTAAAAAAAAAAACAAAAAAAAAAATCCCAACACTTTTAAAATTGATTTTTGTAGTTTGCATGTTCTCCCTGTGTCAGTGTGGGGTGGAGGTGTTCATTTAATGATAATCAAATGTTTCTGTATTTAATGAAGCCGCCGGCAGTTGGAGCTCCGACAGGAGAACTCAGTGAGGCCCAGGTTCTCAGATGGCTCTCCATGGACAGAGACAGCATCAGCGAGGACGTTAAAATGTAAGAACAGCGTCCTGGATTTCGGCTCAGTGATGGGGTTCTGATTCACTCGTCCTCCACCCGTCCGTCTCATGTCTGTCTCATGTTTGGTTTGGTTTACAGGGAGGTCAGGCAGACCTTTTCAACAAGTTCAAATTTGGTTTCCTGCTTCATGAAGGAGGGGTACGTTCACTTTATATATTCATTATAACTGAATTCATGTCATTAACAGAATTTTATTAATGAACGTTTCTGTTGAACATTTTAATATTGAATTAATAATATCAGTTTGAGACAAATTAACAAAAATCTGAACCTTTAGACAGATGTTCCTTTAATGTTGATCTCTGCTTAGGTGGTGGATCAGTGTGTGTGTGTGTGTGATATTGGTTTAAACAGATCCGTGGAGGTTGATCTGAATGCCGCTTGCAGGACCTTTGATCGATTAATCAGAGTTGATTGGATCAAGAATTCAGTTGAGTTTTATTTAAATTAAACATCAGATTGTGAACGTGTTAAAGCTTCATTCACCTTTAGATCTTTATTGTTGGTAAAACTAGATTTAAAGTTAGCTTTTGGAATTGTAGATCAACCTCAACACGTTGGTGGAGATTCTGTGGATTGCTGCACCAGTTCTGAGGAGTCCTGAGATCTTCCTGCTCCTGCCGACCTGCTCCATTCTGCATGAAGATCAGAACTTTAAGGATGTTCTGCATCTGGCAGCAACCATCAAGAGTCTGAACGAGACTGTCCTGAAAAGCTTAAGTAAGATCAGAACAATGTCATCCATCACACGCTCAAAACATCACACAGCGCCAGGGCTCACGGTCTGTATCATCATCATCATCATCATCATCATCATCATCATCATCATCAGCTTTAGTTCATTATTTTTCAGAAGTTTTTTTTTAATGTGTTAAATGAAACCTGGATTTGGATTTTGGGCTTTAAGTTCAAATTGAAATGAAGAATGAAGGTGATGTAGATGTTTGTGAACTGTTTCAGTAAATGGTGTGATGTGTAATGTGTCCTGTAGGGGGTCACTGGTCCTCACTGGAAGCTGCTTTAATGCTGAAGCACGTCAGGATGTGGAAAAACACACTCATCTTCCTCCTGAAGACCAACTTATATTTGAACTTCAGTCCTGGTGTGAAAGCTTCTCTAGATGTTCTGAAGGAACTGTATAAGGTCAGTGTGCAGCGTTGGAGGATCATCTGTCAGACTCGGGAACTAAACCCCACTCTGAGTGAACGAGGCGTCACGTCCGGAGCTTTAGAGACCGTCAGTCATGTTTCACCGTTCACTTTGATTCAAACATCACCTTTAATGTCAGACATTTCTTTATTTTTTTAAAGGCTAACAAAAAGGCTGAGACATCAAGGAAGGTTCCATTCTGTGAGTTCTACATTGAGGAACTGGGAACCACACCGGGTTTACTCCATCAGGACCTTCGGGCCTGGTGTTACATCAGAGAACGGATCATTCCGGTGGGACAGAGGGGCAGCTGGAGGGTGACGCAGGGTTGTGTTGTGTAACTCCACCCTCATAGGTCCTGTCCTCTCTGTGATTGACAGGATGATGAACACGCCCCGGTGGTCTTCTGTCGTTATCCCTTTCTCCTGGACCTCAAGACCAAGATCAGCTTTTTCAATATCTATTCTGTTGCCATTCAGGTTCTCTGATTCTCTGTTCATTAAATTTAGAGTAGACATCAGTAGAATATCTGCTGTGAGGGACGTATGGTTCATCCACCGTCTGTTTGCCGGGGGGGGGGGGTGCTTGTGATGTCATCATGATTAGATTAATCACACAGTGAACCTTCATCCTAAAGCCTTAACCTGTTTCCTTCAGAATGCTCACAGGATTATTCATGAGGCTGTGAACTTTGGGAACTTGTTGGATGGAGATTTCACTCAGGAGGCTCCTACACCCGTCCTGATGCTGAAACTGAGACGCACCGCTCTGCTGGAGGACACGTTTCGACACCTCCAGCATGCAGATCAAGGGAACTTTCAAAAGGATCTAGTGGTAGTAGATGGAAATGCAGTACATTGATTATGATAATGGCTGGCTGGTCTGGGGTTCCACTGTTGTGTTTCCTGCAGGTTCAGTTTGTGGAGGATTCGAGACTGACACATGTCAACAAAAGGGACTTCTTCCTTCATGCCTTTAATGAGCTGGTGGCTCCAGAGTCGCAGATGTTCATCTACAATGAGAACCAAACACTGGTCTGGTTTCCTGCTCAGGTTCGTCACTGTAGATCCACGAGAACTTTAACGACATCCACATTTCACTGTTCTGTGGTCTAAGTTCTTTCCCCCCTGTTTTTTGGTGCTGTGTTAACCCCCCCCCCCCCCCCACACACAGATGATCAGTAAATCAGTGATTTTCTATTGCAGCCGACTCATGAATTAAGGCGGTACTTCCTCTTTGGGATCCTCTGTGGATTGGCTCTGTACAATAACAACGTGGTACACATGCCCTTTCCTCTGGCCATGTTTAAGAAACTGCTTAACGTGAAGCCCACCCTGGACGACCTGGAGGAGTTCAGTCCTGTCCTCGCAAGGTCAGAGAAATTCAAATGGATTTCTGATAAAGAGCTCAGAGATGAAGTGTGAGGTTGTTCTCATCTCTGGTGGTTCCTCAGGGGTTTGCAGCTGATTCGGAGTGGGTACCCCGATGACGTGGTGGATGAGCTGAACATCACCTTCTGTGTAAGTTCTGTTTAAATGAGGATGAAGTGGAACGTCCTTTAAATCCATCCAGTGATGTCTTTTACTTTGTTCAGGTGAACTGGGACGGAGCTGAGGTGGAACTCGATCCTCAGATGAGAGGAAGAGCGGTGACGAGAGAGAACAAGTAAACACAGAGGGTCCAGAACTAGAACCAGAACTAGAACTGTTCTCCTTAATTAGCTGTAAACTCAGCAGTAAAGAGTGCAGCAGTTACCGTCAGGACCTTTAGAACCTCCTTAGAGAAAGCATTTAAAATAAATAATGAATGTGATACTGCTCTGCTGAACATCAGAGATTCATTATCTCATTATCTCAGAAGGGGGGGGGGTGATAATCAGTGTGTATTATGTCGTGCAGAACGAGGTACGTGGACGCACATGTGGACTACGTCCTGAACGGATCGGTGGAGCGGGTGTTCCAGGAGTTCCAGAGGGGGTTCTACAAAGTGTGTGATCGAGACGCAGTGAACGTCTTCCAGCCTGAGGAGCTCAGAGGGGTGATGGTGGGGACGGAGCAGTACGACTGGGACCTGTTCAGACAGGTCTGACACTGAGACACAGACGTGTCTTCATTCAGCATCGTTTATTCAGGTTTAATTAAACCCTCATTACTGTTTCAATGAAGAACACGGTGTACGATGGACAGTACCGCGCCACTCACCCCACCATCCTCATATTCTGGGACGTGTTTGAGGAACTAACCGAGGAACAGAAGAGAGCATTTCTGTGTGAGTTCAGTGTTTTATTAATCTGTATGTGTGAGGATTAAATCAGTGACCAATCAGAGCCTGACTTTTACCCCCGACTCACCTTAAACAGCATCTTAAATATATTCAGATCTGTGAGGACTGAGAATAATTACAGTAATGGATTTAGATCAAAGACATAACAACTCCATCCATCATCCACTATCTTCCTCTACTTCATCCTCTACTGGGGGGGGGGGGTTCCCCATGCCCATCCAGGGGAGAACGTTTCGGGCGCTGGGCAGATACACCCAGGACAGGGGGGCAATCTATCGCTGGACAAACACTCACTTACACTTTACACTTACTTTGAATCCATGTTTTTGGACTGTAAGAGGAAACTTGAGAACCCAGAGGACACCCACACAGACATGGGGAGGACATGCAAGATCCGGATTCCAAGCGCTGAGGAGAACATGCTAATTACTACACCAGCGCGTCGCCCGACACAAAACCTAAATCATTAAAATAAAATAAGATAGAAAATCTGCAGGGATTATTAAAGTGTTGATTTGTGCAGATGTCTGATAAAGACCTGTGCTGTAAGGGATTATTGATGAGTGTATTGATGACAGCTGATTGGACAGCTGATGTCATGTCCTGCTCAGTCCTCTTTCTGATTGGTCCGCTCTGGTTTCAGTGTTTCTGACGGGCTGTGATCGGGTTCCCATTCTTGGGATGGGGCAGGTGAAGATGACGGTGTTCGACCGACCCAATTTCACCCAGGACCACCTGCCAGAGTCTCAGACCTGTTACTCCAATCTACTGCTCCCTCCATACGAGAGCCGGGATAGGCTGCGGGAAAAACTGACTGAGGCTCTGAACCACAACAGAGGATTCTGGAAGGAATAAAAAACTGCATGAAGATAAATCTGTTCTGTTACCAAATCACCCCCTAAACACCCCCAAACACAGAATAAACACCCCCAAACACACACTAAACACCCCCCGAACACAGAATAAACACCCCCGAACACACACTAAACACCCCCCGAACACAGAATAAACACCCCCGAACACACACTAAACACCCCCCGAACACAGAATAAACACCC
>JAFMOD010000596.1:26291-39333 GCA_019802435.1 Corydoras maculifer | reverse complement strand
GGGAGATAATGAATAAATGAATGATATATCAGTTTACAGTGTATATCACACTGAGATGTGTTCACTTACTCACACACTAAAACAACTAAACCCAGCACTTTAACTTTTTTAAATCAAGATGTTTAAACGAGTTTAGAGTTTTTTCAGTTCTTAATATTAAATAAAATTAGGTGGTGGATGCTACACCCTAAAACAATTATTAAAGCCTGAGTGAAATGTTTTTCTATTATTGAAGATGTTTACAAGCCGTCCTGCCTGACGAGCCTTAATCAGGAGAGGACAGTTTTCATTTCCTGTGGAGAGGAACATACTGCCACCATGTCAGAGGTATGACTGCTGAAGGCTATAACTCTGCCGAAATCTCTAAAGCTCAAAAATGATCAATTTTATAGCTGCCTCTATAAAGTTACATGAACATGAACTTTCATATCAGAACCATGCCGTTGCTTTCTGTAACAGGACGGCTGTGTTTATACTTTTGGGTCAGGCTGCTATGGACAATTAGGTCATAAATCATTCGAAGATAAACTTCAGCCCCAACTGGTTATGGAACTTCAAGGGTTAACAGTCTCCCAAATCTCCTGTGGAAGGTAAGTGTTATTTTGGTTCTCCTGCACAGGGAAACGTGTGGACCTCATGTTCGTTAGTGTGGAACACTGTGTATATGTGGGTTTTGCTTGTGGGTGTCATTTAAAAAAGGAACGCCATGTCCTGGGTGACACACACACACACACACACACACACACACACACACACACACACACAGTGACCTGATAGAGCAAACAAACCCAACAATCAATAAACAATGCTCCATATATAGTTGTTATTTATAGTTATATATATATATATATATATATATAGTTTGAACAGAAATGAAAGGAAAGCTTTCTACAGGATTTGCCATGTTTCTGTTCTCATTCATACTTACTCAGAGGGGCATGTGTGAGGTCAGATACTGATGTTGGGTGGTAGGACCAGGTTTACATCCCAGGACTCACTCACTCATGTCTGGTGTATAGTGAAGGCATGGATTGCTGCTTGATTTCATAAAATGGCTCTGATGGCTCAGACATTTATAAAGTATTTCATGAGTTTTAACTATTAAGGGTTTAATAATCTCATGATATGAAGGTATCATACCCTGGCATTGGTCGAACCTTCAAAAACCGTCTACTCATTTGGACGTGGAGCTGAAGGACAGCAGGGAAGCAGTCACAGGACCAATCAGAGTGTCCCAGGTCCCATTGTTCTGCCGTCAGGTACTCATCATGCTTATGCCTGCTTTTTTTTCTCATGGTTGCAAAAAACAGACATTGTTATTTTGAATGTGCAGAGGTAAACGTTGACCACACAGTTCAGATCATCGCTGGTGGGAACCATTCCATCATCATGTGCTCACCACAGGTAAGAACTAACACCATTCACTAATCAAACACTTTAGGAGCAACACATGTGTTTGTTAACAATATCCTGCATGTTCACATTTAGAAAGATAACACCAAGTCTCACCAGCTGCCCGGGATTAAGATGTTAGACAGCGCAGCGATCAACAGATGGGTGTCTGACAGCAAGCCGTGGAAGAGAAACAAAAAGTGAGGACTGTCTGTTGATATCTGATTTCAGAACTATAAACTACAAAACTATAAAAATATACAGAAAAATTATATAATTTACTTAAATGAATATATAACACTTACCATTTACTTTATTAGACACACCACCATTTAATTTATTTGACACCATTGTCCAATCAGCTCCACCTCCATACAGATGGGGTTTGTAGTTCTACAGTTCCATTCTGTAGTCCATCTGTTCCTCTACAGACTCTATTTGTCCCCTTTGGTATGTTCTTTGATGATCAGGACCCGACAGAGCAGGTGTTAGGGTGGTGGATGAGACTGCAGTCACACTGACATGGTGTTGGTCAGGTGTGTTCGTGTGGGTTTTAGCAGAATGAAGTTAGCAGCATGTTTTAGAAACATGTTAGAAACGATCAGCTGTTACATCACTGAACTGATCTTATTGAATCCCCAGTGAAATAAAAAGCATGCTCTCATCTGCAGCGTGTTGGAACGCTGGCTTCAGAAGGTATTGTGTTTTAAAAAAACATATTTCATTTCATGTTTTACACTGAGGTCATTTAATCACTTATTTTTTAAAACAGTCATGATGGACACGCCCGAACATCACCAGATTTGGATATGGAAGCCGTGAGAAGTGCTTTTGAAAAGCTGGCTAACAAAGATGCAGCCCTGGATCTGGTGCAGCAACAATTCACTTATTCCTGTTTAAATAAAGAGTTTGTAGCTTGGGGTTGAGGGTGTTGTGTTATCACTGTGTCACTCTGTGCTTAATCAGAAGTGTAATTCACTACAGAGTGTCTGAAGATGTTCACACTCAGTCTGAACTGTCAGAAACTGTCATCTGTAAATAAATATAGTAAAGTAAAAAGAACACGTCATAAAGCTGATCGATTCCTAAATTCTGTGCATCTGATGATTTATTACAGATTGAGAAAGTGGTTGGTGAGGACTTGCTTCCATCTCTGAGTTCCATGGCTACCTGTGAAGAGGCTTTAAGAGTTTATATCATCATTCCTGAACTAATCCGAGCTCTGAACAAATATCACAACACAAAGCTCACAGAACTATTAGCTGCAGCCATTTTGGAGCTGCCTACCACCATGATCACAGTTTTAGGTAAGTGCTATACTAAATAAGGTTCTCTTCTTTAAATGTTACCTGAATCTCATTCTGCTGCTGTTGATCTGAACACGTCCCACTCAAATCAAATTGTGACTGTGTTGTGACACCACTTATTAAATGTCAGGTGATTTATTCAGTCATACTTCAATAGAGTTTATAAAATCAAGCTGTTAAGTAGGTACAGCACAGTGGCTTAGTGGTTTAGCATGTTCTCCTCTCAGTACTAAAGATTCCCGGTTCGAATCCCCATCTGGGTGGAGTTTCCATGTTCTCCCCGTGTCCGCATGGGTTTCCCCCGGGTTCTCCGGTTTCCTCCCACAGTCCAAAAACATGGATCAAGTCAATGGAGTTCTCCAAATTGCCCCATATAGAGTGTGTCTGTGTGTGTGAGTGTGTGTCCAGCAATAGATTGCCCCCTGTCCTGGGTGTATCTGCCCAGCACCCGAAACTTTCTCCCCTGGATGGGCATGGGGAACCCCCCCCCCGACTCTAATAGATGATCAAGTGGGAGATAATGGATGAATAAAGCTGTTAAGTAACAAATTAATAAAATTGATTTAAATGATTCATTATGGTTTTAGAACGGTACTGGTCTGGACTCCAAGACACCTTTTTAAGGGCCTTTGTGAAACTGTTTCGCAACGAAGCCGCAAAGCTGATATCTCAGATAATAAGCGATTATAGACGAAAAAGCTACATGGACACGCCTCTGCAGAACTGTGTGAAAGTCATACAGATGATTTACAAGGTATGAATGGATTTATTCAATATAAAGCAAAGAGAGAATGCAGACATGAGTTTTACATGGTCATTTATGTGACATGGTGGCACAGTGCTTAGAACTCCTGCATCATCTCCAGAAGCTACTGAGTTTGGTTTCCAGGTGAGGCAGAGCGAGTCATTACTGTGTGAAGCCTATGTGTTCTGTCTGTGGGGGTCCTGATACATTTTTGACCGCCGTGCTATTAGAGTGCTTTGGGCAGATGATCTTTAATGAGAAGTTCTCACTTGTGGATGCCAGCACGTGGTTTACAGTCAGACTGTAGGTGACGTGAACCTAATAACATGACCAGTGTTTCTGACCAGCATCATGTGTGCTTCTAATGTTTGCATCTATAAATGTTTCTCTCTGTAGGCCTGCTGCAGTCACCATCGAGAAATCCCATCCACACATTTCATCATCCATGAAATCAACGACCTGTTCGATGTGGTATGTTTAATATTGTTTTATGTAGAAACTCAGTGAGAACCTTTAGTAGAATTTGTCTTCCTTATTATTTCTGTTTAGTTGCTTGATGTTTCATGCTTAGTGATTGATTAGCCATTGTTCTTATTGGTTATAGTTTGTATTTAGGGCCTTTGTTTTAAGTTCCTTATTAAGGTTTGTTTTGGTTGTATCATGGTTCTGTTCTTACTGATAGGTTGTTATGTTCACGGTTCTTTATTACTTTAGTGTGTTTGTGCTCCATCCTGGTTTGTATAGTGTTGCTTCTTTCCCCTCTTGATTATTCTCTCTGTATTTGATGATTATTTAATAATGAATATCTTTAGTTTCAGTTTGTCCCTGTAATTTGTGTCGCTCCTATTGGTTCTAATTCTTCTCTGGACAGAACTCTGACACAGAGATTAATATTAGTGATTATATAAATGATAATATTAGTTCCAGATACATTTTTTTGTCAGCACCAAACAATCTGTTTCATTTGTTTATTGTGTGAATGATAGTAATTATTAGTAGTGCTTTTTTAGGCTTCATTACACATCTGTAATATCTTACCGTTTTATTCTTATCATTACTAAAGCTGACAGTCATTCAGATGGACCTGGACAACATTGCATGGGGATATGATCAGATAACAGAACCTGATCTATTGAAGAAAAATGAATTACTTGTTATGGTGGGTAATGTTGACATAAATCCTTCCTGTAGCTAAACTTTTTTGCAGTTCTTCTTTATGACTTTTATATTTAATGTGATAAATGTTTCACTTTAGTTAAGATGAAGATTTTGCACAATAAATTGAAATTAGAAATCACAGCAGATCTTTTATATCCACTCATCATCCCTGAGGGACCAGCTCAGACCCTCTGACTGTTAACAGCTCCAACAGTAATAAATTCTAATTCATTCAGCGCTAACGTTGTAACATCTCTCATTTTAGCAGACCATAAGCCTTTTTGTTCAAAGTCCCTGTGTTCTTGACCTGGAGGCCAAATGCAACCTTATAAAGTTCAGACCTGGAATGGTAAGTAAACTTACAGCACCCACTCTCTCTGTAATGGAGTCTTTAGAGTTTCATAATAAATCTGAGTTGTGGATCTCACCCTCTGTAAATGCAGACAACCTTCACAATGTTGCTGAGACGCACTGCCCTGCTGGAGGACTGTTTCACCTGGCTGAGAGGAGCGTACATGCTGAAGTCTTCACTGCAGGTTAAACTCACCGAAATACCTCATGATATCATCCTGCAATCAATAACCGCCAAAAAGTTAACACCCGAATGTAAATCCCATTTAAAAAGGAATAAAATCCTCAGTCATCACACTGTATATTATAAACATGTTTAAAAGGCTGTGTGTCTAAAGCACAAATCCACCACCTTAAATGGCACCTAAATAAAAACACAACAATCCATTTCTACATTTCTGAGTATTGCTTTTGTGTGTTAATCAGTAAATCATAAGCATGTTAAATAAAGTTAATTATGACAAGAATGTTGCATTTACATTCACATTCATTCATTGATTATTGTAATGCTCTGCTTGCTGGTCTCCCAGACTGTTAATGAAGTTGCTTAATTACTTAATGTGGACATTGATTAAAGGCTGTTAATCTGCTGTGTGGTTATCATGTAGGTGGTGTACTGTGAGGACCTCAAACAAACCAACGTCAATATGAAGGATTTCTTTCACAACATATTTAAGGAGCTGGTGGCTCCAGAATCTGGAATGTTCATGTACAACGAGGCAAACTCTCTGATCTGGTTTCCTCCTGAGGTAAAAATTAACCTGCCTAAAATATTTAAAGAATAAAGAATAAAATAGTTCAAACTTAAACTCTTATTTTCCACACAGACCTACACTGAATCATTATTAACTGAAAACACACAAGCTATGCATACAAATAATTAACATTCTCAGAGGAGAAAGTTTCTGCCGCTGGCACCCAGGACAGGGTGCCAATCCATACACTGGCACACACTTACTCACACAGACAAACTATAAACAAGCAATTCAGAGCAGAGAAACACACGGGGAGAACATGCAAACCCCATCCAGATAAGCAATGACAATGTAAATCATTCATTCATTATCTCCCGCATTTATCCTCTATTAGGGTCGCGGTGGGGTTCCCCATGCCCATCCAGGGGAGAACGTTTTGGGCGCTGGGCAGATAGACCCAGGACAGGACGCCAATCCATCGCTGGGCACCAATGTAAATCAAACTAATTTAAATCAGAACATAAATAACTATAGTTATTGGGTATACAAAATAAACAGAATAAAAAGGAAGGTATGAGATGCTCGATGAGATGAAAGTGGTTCCATACATGTGCATCTGATTGGCTGTTGGGTTTATTATTATAAAAACTTTTTTAGGTTAATGTATTTAAATTTCATTTTGTTTTTTTAATGAAGCAGGATAACAGGGGGAATATTATACTGCAAATTAAGCACTTTTTAGTGTGATTCCAGCACACTTATCATGCTTATAGATTGATTCCACTCGCTGTACTTATTTCCTTTCATACCACTTGTATTGTAAGATTAAGGGAAGTCCTGTGACATCATTTTGGCTGAACACTTTTTCCTTTTATTTGTTTCAGCCCAGTTTACCTGATGAGAGGTACTTTCTGCTTGGAAATCTGTGTGGTCTGGCTTTCTTCAACAATTATACAATACAAGCCCCCTTCCCTTTAGCATTGTTTAAAAAGCTTCTTGACATCAGTCCATCTCTGGAGGATCTTGCTGAGTTCAGCCCCTGTATAGCACAGTAAGATTATTACATCTGTAATATCCATATCTCTTCAGTTTAATATTCAGTGAAACCCATGTGCACGTGAACTCTTCTGTGTACAGAAGCATGACATACGTTTTAAACTATCAGGATGATGACGCTGAAAACATGGATCTGTTTTTCACAGTGAGTATTATGATGCTAAATCACTGTGATTACTTATATATCTTCAAATATAATCAATTCATTTATTTCTAACATTTAGATTATGTGGAATGGCACGGAGGTTGAACTGGATCCGGAGGAACCTGGGAAACCTGTCACAAGTGCAAACAAGTCAGACATGGTTTCAAAAACCTTTTTAATATATAAACTAAAAGAATGGCTTTTAGAATTTATACAGGACAGAATGATCAGTTCTTCAGTACGAAGCTGAAAATAACCAGAAAGTGTTACATGGTGGGTGGGAGACCCAAACACTGGACAGTCAACTGGTCAAAGAGAGGATGAGGATAAAATTAACCTGTTATTTTTATTCCTAATTTTGTAAAAGTTTGACATTCTGTGTATGGAAGAGAATACATATTGGGAATTCAACAATGTCGGTAACATTTTTCTATTAAAAAGCTTTTTTTTAGTAAGTAAAATAAAATTAAAGTAAAAATAGCAATTTATAAAGAATAGCAGTGCAGTGTCCTGTTTAAATGTTTCTATAGAAAAGTCTTACCTTCCATCATTTACACAAAGGTGTCCAAACATCAGCATCACACAGAATAATGTTTGTTATTCTTTGTTTAATGCTGTTTTTTAAAATCTTTATCCACCTGTAGAAACTTCAGCTTAGAGAAATGTGGTGACTAAAGCAGCCGTCATTTACTGTGTCGAGACAGAATGGTGTGATCTCTGTTTTAGGAAGGAGTTTGTGGACGCGTACGTGGATTATGTACTGAACAGATCAGTAAGGCGATTGTTTGAGGAGTTTAAGAGAGGCTTCTACAGAGCATGTAATAAAGAAGAAGTTGAGTGGTTTAACCCTGTGGAACTCCGAGGCGTCATGGTGGGCTCAGAAGATTATGACTGGAACACCTTCAAAAGAGTAAAAGCAACAACATTCCACTTGAATATTCAAATATAAATGTAATATAAATGGAAATGAACTCTTTGAGCACTTTGTTTTTATAGAAAACAACATATGAAGGTTGTTTTGATGCAACACACCCAACTATTATTGCATTTTGGGAAGCTTTTGATGAACTTTCAGACAAGGAAAAGAAAGCCTTCCTCTGTAAGTCTTACTTCATCAGTTTGTTTAAAACTTCATACTAATGTTGCATATAAATATAATATAATGTAATTATAGTTTTTCACATAACTCACATAGCTAATGTTAAAACTCACAAACCTAATGTAAAAATACAAGATAAATAGGAGAAGCATGTGGGTTTAATCATAATTCTATTCATTTTCATCATTAAATTTGTGCTTCGGGCGGCACGGTGGCTTAGTGGTTTAGCATGTTCTCCTCTCAGCACTAGGGATTCCTGGTTCGAATCTCCATCTGGGTGGAGTTTCCATGTTCTCCCCGTGTCTGCATGGGTTTCCTCCGGGTTCTCCGGTTTCCTCCCACAGTCCAAAAACATGAATCAAGTTAATTGAATTCTCAAAGTTGCCCCATATACAGTGATGGATTGGCGCCCTGTCCTGGGTGTATCTGCCCAGCGCCCGAAACGTTTTCCCCGGTATGGGCATGGGGAACCCCCCCGCGACCCTAATAGAGGATAAAGCGGGAGATAATGAATGAATTTGTGCTTCATATAGTTTAAGTTTTGATACTTTATCCTGGTTGTAATCTAAACTGTATCATCAAAGTGTTTTATGTTTGTGAGTAATATTAGTAAGTTAAGTAAACCTGCACTAATGGTTACTTTTACTTTTAAGGAAATTGATTTAAAGGTATAAATGTACACTGTTATCAGTTACTTTTGATATTTTCTTCAGGTTACTGTCAGGTCTTTGTTTCACAGCAAATTTGCATGAAATGTTAAATGAATAAATGAACCCACTACGCTGATGACACCGCTGTTTTTTTTTTTTTTTTACAGTGTTTTTGACTGGGTTTGATCAGGTACCTATTCTGGGTATGGAACAGGTAAAGATGAGAGTAAGACCTTTACATAATTACACGCTGGATCACCTGCCCCAGGCTCTCACCTGCCATGCCATCCTGGAGCTGCCAGTCTATCCAACAAAGGAAGTGCTTCAGCCAAAACTTCTTGAGACTGTGAAACACAAGAGGGGGTTCTGGCAGGAGTAGTATTTTTTGCTGCTTTTAACTTGAAATGATTAAACATCTGGTGTTCTAATATTTTAATATTTATTAAATATGAATAAACACTCACTTATGGTTTTGGATGAGTTTCCCTGGGTTTGGAATTGACTCCCTACCTCTAATTTTAATCATTAAATCTACATTATAACATATTAATTTATTTAAGTGTTTGTGTATAATTCTGTACCTTTTTATGGACCATCACTTGTTAACTTTTATTCATTGCTGAATCCAAGCGTATGTATTTAATCTGACCTTGATTTTGTTAAATTCTTGGTAAACGGTTGAAATTCTGTAAGAAGATGCTTGTCACTGTAAAAAATGCAGAATGTGAATTAAAGGCCTTGAAGCATTTGTTTATGGAGTGGATTCACCTTCTATAAAATATTAAAGAAGAATAAAAGTTAACACATTTTCAGTTATTTAGGTGAAAACACCAAGAAATGATCATATGTTGCATGAGAACACTCACTGACTGATTACTATAGTATGATGACATATTATATTTAGTTTACTGCATAGTGCTCTGAACTGTTACTTGGTCCCTGGGCGTATAATTTTGATCATATGTTTTAGGCATCTTTATTGTTTTAGACACATGACCCCGGGTGTGTGCATACTTTTGGACAAGCACAAGCTGGTGTATCTAACATTGTGGTTTATCTGTAGTGACTCTTTGGTTTTAATTGTATTCTTCTGTTTGCTGTGATCACGTGTCTCCACTGAATATTTACTGGTTTATTAAACTCGTTCATCCAAACCCAGCACAGTGGGAGGAGGATTATTCATTTATATAATTCAATGTTTTCCTTATATTGTGTGTGCTGTGTGTGTCCAGTGATAGATTGGCGTCCTGTCCTGGGTGTATCTGCCCAGCGCCCGAAATGTTCTCCCTCCCTGGATAGGCATGGGGAAACAGTCCCCCCCCCCCCCGCGACTCTAGTACAGGGTTAAGATGAAAATAATGAATGAATGAATAAATGAACTATTTTATACTATAGCAGCATGTTATATACATATATGTAGTATAGTATGGTATAGTATACATATAGTATAGTGTATATATATAGTTTATAGTATATACTACACTATAAAGGAGCTCTCCTCGGACCCTGCCGTCCTGTGTAAGTCTGGAGCAGGGCAAGGTTTCTGAATGTCCGCCGTGTGCATCCCTCTTGCCTCTGCCGCCCTCTGGTGGTAGGCTGTGTCGCCGCATCACGACCCGTAACACTTCTACATTTACATTACATTTACATTGGGTCATTTATTGGACGCTTTTATCCAAAGCGACTTACAAGGTGAGCACAGGGTTAATCACAACATCCCTGGAGCAATGAGGGTTAAGGGTCTTGGTCAAGGACCCACATTGGTAACTTCAGTGGACCTAGGATTTGAACCCACAACCTTCAGATTGATAGCCCAATGCCCTAACCACTGAGCTACCGCGTCCTCCTCTAATTTACATCATCATTCAACCAAACATAAGCCCACATAGCGCTGTACCGCTATGTTAGCCCTGCATACTAAGTCACCAGCTTCACCTTCTGACCCTTTATCCATCCATTATCCTCCGCTTTTTCCTCTGTTAGGGTCGCGGTGGGGTTCCCCATGCCCATACAGGGAGGAACATCTCAGGCGCTGTGCAGGTACACCCAGGACAGGACGCCAATCCATCTCTGGACACACTCACTCACACACACATACACACACTCTATATGGGGCAATTTGGAGAACTCCATTGACTTGATCTATGTTTTTGTACTGGGGGAGGAAACCGGAGAACCCGGAGGAAACCCACGCAGACACGGGGAGAACATGGAAACTCCACCCAGATGGGGATTCGAACCGGGAATCCCTAGCGCTGAGAGGAGAACATGTCAAACCACTAAGCCACCATGCCGCCCCCTTCTGAACCTGTGCTCTACTAATCTCACAATTTACTACAATCCCATTTACATTTAATCATTTACAAGATGTTTAATTAAATTATTTTGATGATGATTTGCCAATCTGATTTCAATGCCTACATTTTTCATTCCTAGCTTTTATAGATGAGCAGTAAATAAAATATGTATCTCTATTGAAATGTTCATATTTAAATGTTGTACACTGAGGTCAGGCCAGCATTATTTTTATAACTCAGTAAGATCAGATAAAGCTGCAGAGATCTGAAGCACAAACTTTGACTGTTAAAGCATATTTACTCATTTTAATATTCAAAAACTTTTCAGATTGTCAGTCATTTGTCTGGGGTCAGAACTCCTGCGGTCAGCTGGGTTTAGGAAAAGATGAGACAAGCTTTAGGAACCCACAGAGCATTAAATCTCCCCTGGCTCAGATTAAAGCTGGAGGAGACCACAGCTCGGTTCTGTCTGTCTCAGGAAGTGTGTTTGCATGGGGCAAATACCGTTCTGGTCAACTTGGACTAGGAGACAAGAAAGGTATTAGTGCACACTTAATATACTTTTATAAATATATAGTTTAAATTGCATATTATTTCAGTTGTTAGTAATTAAAGGTTTCTTTGCTGATAGAAATACTCCAGTTTGTGTGAAAAGCTTGAACCAAAAGAGGAGCGTTTTCATATCCTGTGGAACGGATCACACTGCTGTTCTGACAACGGTCAGAGTCTAGATTCTGATTCTTTTACCTGAATCATTCTGCGGAGAATCATATTAATCAACTTGTGCATGTATAATACGGTAACCTTTCTTTCTGAACTATTACTTTATTCATGTAACATCACAAAACAAAGGACCCAGTTGCCTGAGGGGCAGCATGGGTAATTCTAGGAGTTGCTCTGAGTGGAGGTGAGAACGGCCATGACCCGTGCCGTGGTAAGCAATGACATGAGTAATAAGCATTGGCATCAAAATGATAATGTAATGTTAAAACATTGTGACCTATCAGAATTTCGGGTAAAAGCCTGGGGTGGGGGGGGTGAATTAGGGATTGAAAGAATATAGATGAGACTTTCAGCCCTTTAAAGGGGACCAACGCTCTCTTGCAGTCCATCAGACAGAGTACTATCTGTGTTTGTTCTGTTCTTTCAGCATCCCAAATCTATTCTATGTCAAGGCCTCACCCATGAGGATGTAGAAATATAAACTGACCCTGTGGGTAGAGATTCCCCTGATGTCAGGAAGGGTGGAGTGAGATAGGTAGTATGCATGAGCAGGGATTCAAAAATACAGAAAAGAAAGGACAAGCCTTGGTGTGAGGGGCAACCAGCGCTGACCTGCTGGGAGCTAAACCTTGTGGAATGGGCTCGTGAGCTTCTGAGGTCTAACTGTCTTCAATATGATCAGATTATTATAAGATGTTTGCATTTTCAGGAAGGAGTGATGCTGACATTTGGATCAGGTTGTCACGGGCAGCTTGGACACAACTCAAACAGGGATGAACTACAACCTCGAGTGGTTGCTGAATTCTGGGGGGGCCAGAGTTTCCCAAATAGCATGTGGATGGTAAAAAATATTCATTCCAATAAGAATCATGACTTTACATTTCCACAGTCAATAAATTATATTAATTTGATATATTATCTTAATTACCAATAGTATAACCTTTCCCTGATATTAAGGCATCACACCTTAGCGTTGGTTGAATCGTCAGAGAGAGTCTACATATTTGGAAGTGGAAAGCAAGGCCAGCTGGGAAATTCACAGAGAACTAACTGCTGTATTCCTCTACATGTACAAATGCCATCACGTCAGTACAATTAACCATTCAAAAACATGTCTGGATATTTAAATAATATAATGAAGATGAATAAAAATGGTCACCTTGGTTCAGCGGCGGCACGGTGGCTTAGTGGTTTAGCATGTTCTCCTCTCAGCACTAGGGATTCCCGGTTCGAATCCCCATCTGGGTGGAGTTTCCATGTTCTCCCCGTGTCTGCGTGGGTTTCCTCCGGGTTCTCCGGTTTCCTCCCACAGTCCAAAAACATGGATCAAGTTAATTGAATTCTCAAAAAATTGCCCCCTATAGAGTGTGTCTGTGTGAGTGAGTGTGTGCCCAGCGATGGATTGGCGCCCTGTCCTGGGTCTA
>JAFMOD010000596.1:9206-22630 GCA_019802435.1 Corydoras maculifer | reverse complement strand
GGGGGCAGTGCTGAGTACTGAGTACTGGAGGGGATTAGTGAGATTAGGAAAGCTGGAGTTTGATTTAACCTGGCAGTGCAGCTCTGTTATCTCTTTAAACACCTGAGCAGAGGGCGGGGGTACGAGGCAGGGGTACGGGGTACTGGGCGGGGGGCATGTGAGAGGGATGCAGTAAGGATGTTTTTAAAACCTGCTGTCTGTCTTTTTGCTGATGCTGTATTTCGGGATGTGCTTTCTTTTAGAGCCCCATACTAATGGGGGAAGATTGGGGCACCTAGCCTCGTGCCCCGCTCCTCCGTTACGCTGTGATCCACCTCCATCCATCCGTGGCTGAGATGTTGTGCTGGGGCAGTTGCGCCTGGGGTCAGCTGGGCCTCAGCTCGTCCCCGCCCGCTGTATTAGAACCGCAGAGCTGCTCTGTGTTCAATGGAAGAGGCCTGAAGGAAGCGGCCTGCGGTGGGCAGCACTCTCTCTTCCTGATGCATGATGGGAGTGTATACACATGCGGCTCCAACAGCCATGGACAGCTGGGCCACGAAAGAGCCGGAGTTAAACCAGGTAGGGAACTCCTGCAGAACGGCTGCTCTGTGGGGTTCTTCTTAATGCCTCATCTGAGGAACTCCTCTGGTACCAACAACCACGCCACAGCACGCCACACTGTAGGCCTTCAGTGAAGTGGACATCGGGTTTCATTGATTTAGACTGTGGCATGGTTGTTGGTAGCAGGCCTGAATATTACTCTACAGGTTGCTTTGGATCTTTACAGTCTGTACAAAGAAATGAAAGCCATCTCTGAATTAACGAGCCGTCAGACCCTAATCCATTACAGCTAATTAATTATTGATTACAGTCAAATATTCTCAGGTATCGGTTCATGACCCACTCCTTACTGATGCAGAGCTTCTCTATCATCACCTAATGTTAACCCTGACGGTCGTTTTATTGTGTGTGTGTGTGTGTGTGTTCGTGTTCATAGAACTGGTGGGGGCGCTGGATGCCCAGAAGATTGCCGGAGTGGCCTGTGGGAAGGCCCACTCTCTAGCAGTGAGTGAGCAGGGTCAGGTGTTTGCGTGGGGGGCAGATGACTGCGGGCAGCTCGGACTGGGCACAGCAGAGGAGTGGGTCAGAGTGCCCAGGTAAAACTTCACCTTTAATAAATGTTAGATTGTTTCAGGTACAGACCTTCTGTTGCTTCATCATGTCTTTACTTACTTGGCATGTTCTCCACTGAGATCATGGACTGGTGTAGTGATGACCTTTGACCCTCCTCTCCATCCTGCAGGTTAATTAGGAAGCTCTGTGAGCATCGGATCTCACAGGTCATGTGTGGAAACCATCACTGCTTAGCACTTTCTAAAGGTCAGAGACATTCTGCGTACTGTGTGTGTGTGTGTGTGTGTGTGTGTGTGTGCGCTCACACTGATCAGTGGTGTGTGTGTGTGTGTGTGTGTGTTGTATTTGTCAGATGGTCAGTTGTTTACATGGGGTCAGAACTCCAGTGGTCAGCTGGGTTTGGGGAAAAGTGAGCCGAGCTCGCCGTCTCCTCAACCAATCAGGTCTCTGTGTGGGATCCCGCTGGCTCAGATCAGCGCCGGGGGGGACCACAGCTTCGCCCTGTCCCTGTCCGGGGCCGTGTTCGGCTGGGGCAGGAACGGCGCCGGCCAGCTGGGTCTGAACGACGAGGAAGGTGAGCGTGAGCTCGGTGTGTCCCTCACTGAAGCTCATATCCGAAATCTGTCTGATGTTTTTATGGAGAGCAGAAACATTCCAAATGTTTAACGTTTATTTTGCGGCACGGTGGCTTAGTGGTTTAGCATGTTCTCCTCTCAGCACTAGGGATTCCCGGTTCGAATCCCCATCTGGGTGGAGTTTCCATGTTCTCCCCGTGTCCGTGTGGGTTTCCTCCGGGTTCTCCGGTTTCCTCCCACAGTCCAAACACATGGATCAAGTGAATTGAGTTCTCCAAATTGCCCCATATAGAGTGTGTGTGTGAGTGAGTGTACAGTGATAGATTGCCCCCCCCTGTCCTGGGTGTAGCTGCCCAGGGCCCGAAACGTTCTCCCCCCAGCGACCCTAATAGAGGATAAAGCGGGAGATAATGAATGAATAATGAATCTTTATTCTGGTCAGAGCTCTATCTAAAGTGGGTGTGGTGTTGTGCCCCCGGTGCGGTTGCTTTAGGTGATTGATTATTTTGGTTGATTGGAAGCTGAAGCAGCTCTGTGTTCTGATTTCTAAAGACAGGGCGGTTCCCTGCCACATTAAGTTCCTGCGCTCTCAGAAAGTCATCCATATCAGCTGTGGAGAGGAGCATACTGCTGCCCTGACCAAGGTACCCGCCCTGCCCCGCCCCACCCCGCCCGAGTGTGTGTGTGTGTGTGTGTGTGTGTTTTAACCATGTCGTTTGGGTTAACCACCCTGTAACCCGGTGTTGTTGCAGGATGGAGGCTTGTTCACGTTTGGTAATGGGTTGAGGGGACAGCTGGGTCATGACTCCATCAATAACGAGCCTCTGCCCCGCAGAGTTCTGGAGCTGATGGGGACGGAGGTGTCCCAAATCGCCTGTGGGAGGTAACAGCACTCAGCCTTCATTAGGACGATGTGTCCACTTGTGGGATCAGAACATGATGGAGGTTCTGTGTGTGTTGCAGACACCACACGCTGGCCTTCGTGCCCTCCACCGGCCTCATCTACGCTTTCGGCTGCAACGCTCAGGGTCAGCTTGGGTTAGGGTCCAGGAGAGACGCCAGGATCCCCATCCCCATCAGAACCATCCCACCTCATCACCCAAGTGACAGACAGACGGGTCAGTGAGCAGCACGTCGTCCTGACATCCATACAGCTCAGAGCAAGAGATCAAGCTTCTCTGTATTGATTAGTGATATCATCATCTGATCTTCATCTGATACTGATCAATTAAACAGAATAAATAGATTATTATTATTATTTTATTGCAGAGTGCTGCATCAGCAGGATTCACTGTGGAGGAGACCACACCCTCGTGGTGCTGTCACATGATCAGGTGGGTTTTCTTCAGCAGACACTTATTCAGTCTGTGGGTTCAGGTTCTCTAACCACACACTGATCTGAGCCAACTGTAGATCAGACTGCTGCTGTGAGATCAGATTAATGAGACGCTCCACTGATTTCTACAGGTCCATCTTAACGAGGGCGTTTGTTTTTAATGAGCTGTTCTAGCTTTAATGATTAAACCTTACGTTCTGTCCTCAAACCCAGGACCATCCCGAGGACTTCCGCATCATCAACACCTCCCGGAGCATCTCTCTGATCAATAAAGAGAGTCTCAGCAGCTGGAGACAGAAGCTGCTGGACGGGTCAGAGTCCAGCATCACAAAGTAGGTGCAGTTACCCCAGCTGCTTAGAAACTGAATCATTATTTATATATCTGTTTATTCGACTGATTTATAAATCTGATGTGTTCAGTGATCTCATTCTGCTGCTCTCCTCACCTGCTTGTTGGAACGCCAGTTTTCTGGATCAGAGGTAAGAACCTGATCCCACATGTCCCTTTCCTCCTCCAAAATAAAATGGTTTCCTTTAGAACCGGGGTGTTCCTGTTCAGTTCCTTCTGTTTTTTTTTCATCTCAAAAGTTACGTGCTGTTATAAAACAATTTCCATAATGACCTCTATTTTTCAAATGATAATGTATCCTGTAATTGAATATAAGCCGCTCTAAAGACACAATTCTTTCATATCTGTCAGTCAGAGGACATCAAACAAACTGAGGGTTTTTGAATTAGGGTGGAGCAGCTCCTCTGTCTCATTCATGATGTCATCAGCACCTCTTAAAAATCACCAGTTATGTCCCATCGCAGGTTAATGAGAACTCATCAAAAGCCGCTCCTCTGCTGCCCTCTAGCGGCTTCTGAATATATTATTTGTTCAGAATTCTACCTGAGACGCTGAGGCAGACACAGATCGTAATGGAATGGTGCTGCCATCGTGTGGTGAAAAAGCGGAATTACATTTTTATTGTGTTTATTCTGATGGCCCTAACGAGCCATAGATAACCCTTTATGAGCCCGGGCTGTTTGGACTCTGGATGAAATCGGGTCACGGGCCGGACTTTGGACACGCCTGCTTTAGAGGACAACAAGAACTCTGCGTCTCTGACTCGCTGAGCGCTGGATGTAGTCTGCTTTGAATTGAGTTTGTGTTTTATTCATTCTTTTTTTTTTTGCAGTGATGACCGCCATTTTAAAACAAACCCCAGAGTCCCTGGAATCGACTTTAACTCTGTGAGGCTGCTGTTTGAAATCCTCATGAAGCCGGCGTACTCGAGGCTGCTGGAGCAGGTATCAGTATTAGGACCTCTGCTGTTTTACCTGCAATGCTTCCACTTACATTTTCCCTCATTTGTTTGTAGACCACTAAGAGCTTTGAGAGTCTGCTGATCCCTCAGCTGCCCTGCTCTCCTCCGGACGTGGAGGCCATGCGCATCTACCTGATCCTCTCCGAATGTCCAGCTCTACATGACTCCAAGAATTACATCTCCCTCACTATTCCACTCGCCATGGCCATCCTCCGGCTGGACACCAACCCCAGCAAAGTGCTTGGTATGATCCATCACCCCTTCTGTTTGCACTAATAATAATAATAATAACAATAATAATAGCAAACTGTTCTGATTGATTCAGAACCCTGAGTCGGTGCTGTATGTGTGGATTCAGGTTTAAATCAGGTTTGATGTGGTACATGTTGCTTGGTCTGTAGATAACTGGTGGTCTCTGCTGGACTGTGAGATCTTCTCCAGACTTGTGGAGATGTATAAGAGTATAGTGGTGTTCCTGCTGACAGGAGGCAAGGCTCTGCTCATCCCCGTGTTCATGGAGAGCTACATTAGCACCACCCTGCGACTGCTGGAGAAACTGCACAAGGTAAAGTTCAGGACCTGCGTCTTTAATCGGTTCATTAAGTCTGGTTCTGACGGGAGTGTTCTTCTGTAGGTCAATCAGAAGGCCCAGCATGTGGACTACCACCATTTCTACATCCCTGACATCAGCAGCCTGGTGGACATCCAGGAGGACTACCTCAAATGGTTCCTGAGTAAAGCTGAGATCGTGAGTTCAGTCCGTTTGTGTCGTGTTCACGGTTCTGAACCTCTCGGCTCATGCGCTCACCACCAGCTGACCCACTGACCTAGTTCACACCATCAGAATTAAACGGCCTCGTTCTGTAGTCTGACCTCCAATCCGTTATCTGATTGGCCGGTGGAACACGTCTAAATGAATCTGAGCTTAAACGAGTCAGGATTCAGATGATCCCCGGTCCGCAGGAGCAGATTAGAGTCGTGGAGATCAGATCTCAGATTTTCTTCATTAGTAAAGGGTTAATGAATTCCGGTGCGGGGGTCCGTCCTCACCGCTGTGTGTTCTCTGACCGTCTGGTTGATTCATGTCCAGCTGTGTGATGTGTGTCTTCTTATTTTTACAGAAAATGCGCCCCCCCCCTGTACAGGTCCGTTCACACATACAAGCTTTTGATATTCTGGATGTCAGGAGGATAAGGTACTGAATGATCTGTGTGTCCTCCTCTCAGAGCTCCGTCACGCTGTGTGCCTATCCCTTCATCCTGAACGCTCAGGCTAAGACCACCATGCTGCAGACGGACGCCGAGCTGCAGATGCAGGTGAACCCGACCGGACCGAACCGGAACCAATGGTTTTCATTAGAAATGAAAGCTTCAGGGCCAGACGTTTACTAATTAACATCAGCTCATCTGGTGCCAACAGTCATGCCACGGTCAGCCTCTCTGAGATGACACTGTTCTTTATTTTTTAAAGATGGCAGTCAGTGGTGCCAACCTGCACAACGTCTTCATGCTGTTAACTCTGGAACCTCTGCTGGCGCAGAACCCTTTCCTGGTTCTCCATGTGCGTAGAGATCATTTAGTCAGCGATGCTTTGAGGGAGCTCACCATCTACAATGATGTGGACCTGAAGAAACCCCTTAAGGTGAAGCCCACGTCCCTGTTTGAGTAGTTTCTGTTCTGAATATTGTGGAGTTTGCATGTTCTCCCTGTGCTGTCTGATCTGAGTAGCTGTGCTGATGTTCAGTATAACAGTTTGAGATCATGGGATGCTCAGGTGATGAACCGTAGGACACGCGTCACGTTGTGGTCCTGCTGCAGGTCATCTTTGATGGAGAGGAGGCGGTGGATGCTGGAGGGGTTACCAAAGAGTTCTTCCTCCTGCTGCTGAAGGAGCTGATGGATCCCGTCTATGGGATGTTCACTCATTATCCAGAGTCCAACCTGCTGTGGTTCTCTGATAAGGTCAGGCACACGTTCACAGGTCATCTGACCTTAACGACTCTGTGGATGTCTTTCAGGGTTTGTTGGTAGAACATGAGCTCCAGCTGTTTTCCTGAAACATAATGAGTGTGCTGGATTAGTAGTTCTATAATAATCTATAATAATCATTATAATATTTTAGGCGGCAAGGTGGCTTAGTGGTTTGGCATGTTCTCCTCTCAGCTCTAGGGATTCCCGGTTTCCATGTTCTCGCCGTGTCTGTGTGGGTTTCCTCCGGGTTCTCCGGTTTCCTCCAGTTTCTTCCGGGTTCTCCGGCTTTCTCAAGTCCATTGAATTCTCCAAATTGCCCCATATAGAGTGTGTGTGTGTGAGTGTGTGCCCAGCGATGGATTGGCGCCCTGTCCTGGGTGTATCTGCCCAGCGCCCGAGACGTTCTCCCCTGGATGGGCATGGGGAAGCCCCCCTCCTCCTCACGACTCTAATAGAGGATAAAGCGGAAGATAATGAATGAATTATAATAAGCACTACTTTAGCCTGAAGCTGTCGTTCTTGTTAGTGAAGTAAGGAGGATGTTGTGTTGGGTTCAGAACTCAGAACCTGCTGATCCATCCTGAGCTGGACGTTCTGTTTGTGTCTCAGTGTTTCGTGGAGCATAACTGGTTCCACCTGATCGGGATCCTCTGCGGCCTGGCCATCTATAACTCCACCGTGGTGGACCTGCACTTTCCTCTTGTCCTCTACAAGAAGCTCCTGGACGTTTCCTCCAGTCTGGATGATCTGAAGGAGCTCTCCCCGACTGAGGGCAGGTACGTTCTTCAGACGCTCCTCAGATACGAGTCTCAGAGTTAGTGCTGGAGAACATAACATTAATTTAATTGCACGTTAAACACATAAAATAATTCCACAGGAGCAGATTATTAGTTTATAGAACTTAGTGTAGGACACGTTTCATAAGGCTGTCCACAGGGGGGCGCCCTGGTACCTCATGCTGAGCGCGTCATTCTCACAGCAGAACATTTTAAAGATTTCCATTCTGTCTGATTTTTATGAAGCAGGTTCTCTTTAGAATGATTTAACTTTAGAACTGTTCTCTGTTCTGGACTCATTAAAAAGCTGACACAGGTTTTCAGAGCTGTGATCAAGGTGTGTGTGTGTGTGTGTGTGTGTGTGTGTGTGTGTGTGCTGTTCTGGGAGCTGTAATAACCCCCCTGCAAATGCCCAGCTGAATCATGGGGGTCATTAGTCTCTAATTACTTCCGAATAGCAGGAAGAAATCAGCTTAACTGTTGACCCCAGATTGAGAGAGGTCACCATGAGGTCACATGTTCTAAACCCAGCTTCTCTTTATAATTACAGCTGGAGGATTTATTTATATCTTCATGGCTGTGTCTCGTGTGCTGTTCCGTCTCTGTATGATGTTCTAGGGTCTGTAAGGTTCCACAGTGCGATGCATCCTTTAGTGAGAGTTCAGAGACGTGTTCAGGTTTCTGAAGGTCAGAGGTCAGTCATGTCCATGTCCAGTGGCACATGTTTGAATAGAAAAGGATCTTCCCCAAACTGTTCCCACAGTCAGAGGCCTAAAATATGTTTAATATAATCCTGATTACAAAGTGTTATTAAGGGTCTGAATAATGTCCCTGGAACCTGGATTTCTATTGGACCGGCGGTCCTGCAGGACGTCCTCAATGGACTTATAGGGTTTTGATTAGTTAAATCCGGGTCACATGATCATCTGTACATGGCTCTGTGTTACAGGAGTCTACAGCAGCTGTTAGATTACGAGGGGGACGATATCGAGGATGAGTTCTGTCTTAACTTTGCAGTGAGTCATTAAATTCATTCATTAAAATCATTCATTCATCATCTCGCACTCAGTGCTCTGTTGTGGCTGCGGGGGGGGGGGGTCCCTATGCACATCTAGGGAATAGTGTTTTGGCTCATCTCCACCATGTTCTGTACCGTTGGGTTCTTCAAACCTAAATCAGGTTCTGATGGACCTCACCGCGCTTCATTCAGACGTCCTGAACACCCCGTAAACCGTGTCCTACTGAACCCTGCTCTGATCTCTGCAGATTAACCGTGAGTACTACGGCGTGACCGAGGTGCGAGAACTCGTTCCTGGAGGAGAGAACATCACAGTGGACAAGTCTAACAGGTGGGTTCTGATGAGGTCATGATGAGGTTCTGTAATTCCCTCCTTTGATCTGGAGACAGGATGAAGTTCTAGAGTGAGAACATTTTAGAACAGTATGGAGAGTTAATGTGAGAGAGAGAGATGAATACAGCTTAACGTTCTGATGGGTCTGCAGGTGAGGGGTCATTGTTCAGGTCAGTGAGTGTGTGTGAATCTGACGTTTGATTTGCTGAGTCAGGTTCCATGGGCGGAGCTCAGCCTCAGAACACACGGATGTTCTCTCTGACCGCAGAGCGAGTCCTCAGGGCTCCGTCCCAAATCAAATGGATCCTCTGGCAGCAGAACCAAACCGCTTTAGTTTAATTTCAGATGAACGTGGAGTTCTGCCACGGGGTGCAGAGGTCAGAGGGCAGGTCAGGTCAGATCAGATCCGTAAGAGAAACACACACACACACACACACACACACACACACAGTGTCTGCAGATGGACTACAGAATGAAGCTGGAACTACAGACCCCATCAGTCTGATCAGAGAGCTGAATTCATTCATTCATTATCTCCTGCTTTATCCTCTATTAGGGTCGTGGGGGTGGGGTTCCCCATGCCCAACCAGGGGAGAACGTCTCGGGCGCTGGGCAGATAGACCCAGGACAGGGCGCCAATCCATCGCTGGGCACACACTCACTCACACAGACATGCACACACAAACACACACTCTATATGGGGCAATTTGGAGAATTCAATTGACTTGATCCATGTTTTTGGACTGTGGGAGGAAACTGGAGAACCCGGAGGAAACGCACGCAGACATGGGGAGAACATGCAAACTCTATCCAGATGGGGATTCGAACCGGGAATCTCTAGTGCTGAGAGGAGAACATGCTAAACCACTAAACCAATGTGCCACCCGAGAGCTGAATTAAACAGGAAATCAATAACATTACATTCAGTTTCATTTACATAATCAATCACATTATTGGTTGGTTTATGTTTTATATTAAATTACACTTCCTTTTTTCCTGCTTCATGTACACTGTACATGCAGAATGAGGTTACACACACACACACACACACACAGCCCCGTCCAGCAGACCTGATAGTGCTATTAGACGTGTGTAAAGAGATTATCTAGCAGCCAGAATCAGATTACAGGCTTTTAATTCACTTTTGCAGCATTTTGGGATTATCATCCTTAAACTGAGACGGACGGACGGACGGACAGCGGGTCATCCTGAACACCGTGTTCATCACAGCCTTTAGATCACAATCCCAGAGAACAAACTTTACATCCAGTCCACCACGTCTGGTTCCCCTGTGAGTGGAACCCCCCCCCCCCCACACACACACACACACTTATATTGAAGACTAATTCAGACACACACACACACACACACACACACAACCACCACCACCACCGAGGCAGGAGAGGACACACTGCCCAGGACGAAGTCAACCATCATCATCATCATCATTATAATATTAATAATGCCTGTATTAAATGATTCTGAATGTAAGAGGTTGAGATTACAGCAGCATTATCTCTGGATTCCAGATTAAAACAGACTCTGTAATCTGATTACATAAAGCACATTGTGATGATGATGATGATGAGGATGAAGAATGTGTTCTCTCTGTGATTTTTCTCTTCAGTGATGTCACATGTTCTTATGGTTGCAGTGATCTGGTTCAGGTCTAAAGTTATTTTTTAATGAGCTGTGTGTGTGTGTGTGTGTGTGTGTGTGTGTGTGTGTTACAGGGAGGAGTTTGTGCAGGCCTATCTGTGTTACCTCTTCACAGACTCGGTGTGTGAGCTGTACTCTGCCTTCTCCAGCGGTTTCCTGAAGGTTTGCGGGGGCCGGATCCTATCCCTGTTCCAGCCCTCGGAGCTCATGGCCATGGTTGTGGGAAACAACAGCTACAACTGGGAGGAGCTGGAAAAGGTGGGAGCCCCAACCCGCACACCCCCACATAAGGTGTTAGAGCCTATCCCTGCAGTGCAGCTGTGGTTAGAGGCCATGTGCAGCTGCATGAAGGTTCTGCAGGCGTGTTGTGGAACAGCCACAGATGCTTTCCTTCAGGATGTGTGTTTGTTACGCTTATACAGGGTTCCTCACATGGTTCCGCACATGGTTCCTCACATGGTTCCTCACATGGTTCCTCACATGGTTCTGCACATGGTTCTTTGTGAGCTCATGCTGTTTGTGCTGTTTGTTACGCTTACACAGGGTTCGTCACATGGTTCGTCACATGGTTCCACACATGGTTCCTCACATGGTTCCGCACATGGTTCCGCACAGGGTTCCGCACAGGGTTCCTCACATGGTTCTGCACATGGTTCTGCACATGGTTCCTCACATGGTTCCGCATATGGTTCTGCACATGGTTCTTTGTGAGCTCATGCTGTTTGTGCTGTTTGTTACGCTTACACAGGGTTCCTCACAGGGTTCCTCACAGGGTTCCGCACAGGGTTCCGCACAGGGTTCCGCACAGGGTTCTGCACATGGTTCCTCACATGCTTCCTCACATGGTTCTGCACATGGTTCTTTGTGAGCTCATGCTGTTTGTGCTGTTTGTTACGCTTACACAGGGTTCCTCACAGGGTTCCTCACAGGGTTCCTCACAGGGTTCCTCACATGGTTCTGCACATGGTTCCTCACATGGTTCCTCACATGGTTCCGTGTGAGCTGTTTGTGGTTCTGTGCAGAATGCCAGCTACAAAGGCGAGTTCTCGGCCTCTCACCCCACGGTGCAGATGTTCTGGGAGGTGTTCCACGAGTTTCCACTGGAGAAGAAAAAGCAGTTCTTATGTAAGTATTTTATGGCCCGCTGTGTCATAACATGTGACCAACATTCCATCTGTACAGAGGAACGGGCAGGAGAACGCTCAGAGAACCTTCATTACATGTTTGTTTTTGGACTTTGAGTTGAAGTAGAGGAGCTGGTTCACAGTCTCTGTTCTAATTCATCTCAAACGTGTTGAGGTCAGGACTCCACCCAACCCCCACCATGACTTTATCACCCTCACTTCATAACGGGAAACAGAAAAGGGCCTTCCCCAAACTGTTCCCACAGCTTCAGAGGTGTAGGTCTGTTTAGATCCGAGTAAACCATCAGTCAGGCCTATCCCGGCACTCAGTACGATCTCATTAATAAACAGGAGCACTCAACGCATCACTTCCTCTCTGTGCCTCAGTGTTCCTCACAGGAAGTGACCGCATCCCCATCCACGGCATGGCCAGCCTGCGCATCGTCCTTCAGTCCACGTCGGCGGAGCAGCACTTCCTGCCCGTGGCTCACACCTGCTACAACCTGCTGGACCTGCCGTGCTACACCCGCAGAGAGACGCTGCGCGAGAGGCTGACGCGAGCGGTGGAGCAGTACGAGGGCTTCAGCCTGGTCTGAGAGAAAGAGCAACGCATTCTCACCTCTCACTCTCTCTCTAAATGGAACGGCGTGGTGGAGCATCAGGGTGGAGCATCAGGGTGGAGCATCAGGGTGGAGGCCGGCGCTCCAGCGGTGTGTGAGTTCAGTTCTCTGGCTTTGGGTTTAGTGGACTTTTAGCTTTCGGTTCTCCTCCAAGTTCTGCGCTCAGCTTCAGTGTGGTGTGCTGAGGAACCTCACACTGACGCCCTCTGGACTTAATGTGAAGGACAGTGATGGAGCCGTGAGAACAAGCCATTTTCCACAGCTGAAGCCTTGTTAAGCCGTGATCTCTGACTGACCGCTGCAGTGGACTCTGGGTCTTTGCCTTTAATGCAGTAGGACGCTGATGGAGCGCCTCCTCCTGGGCTCGCTCATCACTACACTGTCCTGTTCTTAAGCTCTCTGTGGTAAGTGTGCATGATGGAGTGGAGTCTGATGATGATGATGATTAATTAGTGCCACAAATCTTAATAACTAATAACAAAGTTTATACTCGAGCTTAAACAACATGCTTTATCAGATTTCAAAGTGTCAATAATTAAACATCATATAATTATAATTATATCTCACTCTTAATGATCTCTGATCAGACTGATGGGGTTTGTAGTTCTACAGCTCTATTCTGTAGTCCAGCTGTTCCTCTACAGACTCTGTCAGTGCTCTTTGGTATGTTCTCTGATGATCAGGACCCCACAGGGCAGGTGTCAGGGTGGTGGAGGAGTCTCAGCGTGGTGGTGCAGGTGTGTGCTGCTGGAGGTTAACCCCTGTATCCACTCACTGCACACTCACCTCCACCTCACTGCACCACCTTGTGGATGGAGAATCGGAGACAGTGGATCATCTGCTGCTGCATGCTGAGTGCATGAATCGGAATGTAGACTCATTCAGTCATTATATAATAAAGATGAACTGAAGATCAAAGTTTAATGATGTACCATCAGAACGATGGATTCATTTATTGACACTTAGAAATAAAACAAACTGCTGATTAAAGCAGCGATGTGTAAACTGTGTGTGTGTGTGTGTGTGTGTGTGTGTGTGTGTGTGTGTGTGTGTTGATGCTGAACCTGCTCGTGGATCTGGAGGTGATGTTAAATAACAGACTTTTAATGAAATGAATCCAGCAATAAGTCAGAGGTTCACTTTAATCTGCTGAGTGTGTGTGTGTGTGTGTGTGTGTGTGTGTGTGTGTGTGTGCGTGTGTGATCAGGACGCCGCTGCAGGAGTGCAGGTTCTCCCGGGGATGATGCTGCTTCAGCCACTGAGACCAGGTGAAGGGTCTGAATGTGGGCGGGGCCAGTTTACCTTCAGCTTTACAGTTAAATCATTAACAATCTGTTACCATGTGACCCATCAGGTCAGGACCATGTGTAAGTCCTCCCTGTGCACGTTTGTGCTGTAGGTGGCAGTATAGCCGACTTTTCCCTCTAAAACTCTTTAGTGAGTCAGATGGAGTCGATTCACACCTTACTGAATCATATGGAACCCATATCTTTATTTATTGATCTTTGATGATCTGCTCTGGTTCAGTGGCTGCAGCAGAAACTTCCCCTTTAAAGAGTTCAGATGTTTGTGATTTACACTTTGGTTTG
>JAFMOD010000595.1:26918-48699 GCA_019802435.1 Corydoras maculifer | reverse complement strand
GATTAATTGTCTGTCTCCTCCTGATGTTCCATAAACAGCACCAGTATTCACTCTGTAAACACTGTAAACACTGACGTCGCATGCTGTGCTGTATGTTTGGTCTACACTCGTGTTTGTGGATCATGAAGCATGAGAATGAGAGCGCAATGCGAAATCATGACTAACTTCATGTCAGGCAGAAACAGAGGAATGTTCGTAGAGATTGGGGAATGCCGAGCAATAAGAATGTTACACAACCTCATAAATCTAAGCCCTGAAGCTTAAAACCAAGTGACATGCATGCAATGAAAGCAAGGTGTATGGAAGTTCAAAATGAACAGGTATCAGCCATTTCGAAAATGAAGCACGAAATGACTAATACCTGCCTCGAAATGAGTTAATACAGGTTTACTGTGGAAAAGGTGAGGTGTGGTGGCGGAAGCGGACACAACACTAGCTAAGTAAGACTAAAGAGAAGAAGGAAATAAGCTGAATAAAAAGATGTAGGGAAAGCTGAGGGCTAGAACAATGCTGATAGAAATGACAATGATGCTGCTGCTGATGATGACGATGTGAATGGCTGAGCCTGAGGAAGCAGATCCATTGAAGTGTTGAATAACAGTGAAATGTCCATTCTTCCCTCCAAAAAGCTGACTTCCTTCCTGCTATTTTCTTCTGTCTTTGTGCTGTGAAAGGGCTTGATGATGGCCTCAGTCAGTTCCCCCCTCAGTCTCTTAAAGATCCAGCCAAAAATAAATTTGCCAGCACTTCCTGCACATCCTGTATTCACAATGCATTATCAATAGATTTGTGATGTTATAGTTAATGTGATTCTAACATTATCATTTTTTCATGTCAAGTATCCCAATTTTAGACCAAGTTTAGTCTATTTGGGTTGTTTTCCTTAATATTTACTTGTATTAACCCCTGTTAATATTTAAAACAGAAATAAACGTAGGAGTTGTTGAACACAAAGGCATGTTGGTGGCCTACTTTCTACATTAGAGCAAAACATCCATCCACCTTATATTGGACTGTTTTCTGAAAGCAACTGCAGAGATAATAACAAAAGGCAAAAAGGTTTACAGCAAAATAAATACTATAAAATTAAATAAAATATAAAACATATATATCCCAAGAATCCCAAAGCTGATCTATTTTAAAACTCTTTGAGATTTTGTGTTCCTATGATAGCTTACATGTTTTTTTTTTATTATTTATTTATTTTTTTTTTTTTAATAAAAGAAAAGTGTGACATTCATTGATATTATATACATCTTAAAGGTGGCACGGTGGCTTAGTGGTTAGCACGTTCGCCTCTCAGCGCTAGGGATTCCCGGTTCGAATCCCCATCTGGGTGAATTTTCCATGTTCTCGAGTCAATTGAGTTCTCCAAATTGCCCCATATAGAGTGTGCCTGTCTATGTGAGTGAGTGTGTGCCCAGCGATAGATTGGCACCCTGTCCTGGGTGCCTGCCCAGCGCCCGAAACGTTCTCCCCTGGATGGGCATGGGTAACCCCACAGCGACCCTAATATAGGATAAAGCAGAAGATAATGAATGGATGGATGGATATACATCTTAACATGTAGTATTTAATCACACACACACACGGTAAAAATAACAACACTACATTACATTATTCTCCCGTTACATAATTTATACAGAATGAAAATAGAGTTGCATGTGAAAAAAATATTTGTAATAGTATTATGTCATACAGAACCATGTATATTATTTATTCATAACATGTAAATGTTAATTTATATGTAATGTGTCACTTTACAAAACAAAACAACTTGCACATCACAAAAGTTTACCCTGTGCAATATAACACTAACTACTCTTGGCAGCCAATCACTGGTGTTGCTTTTCGAATCATGTAGTGGTGATGAGACATCCTGACCTGCTTCTTGGTAATTGTAAAGAGTTTACAAACTTTCACAGGATCCAAAGAATTAAATGTCAAATGTAGTGGTATTCAAAGCAACATTGTGGATTTGTATAGGAAACACACACACATACTTTTGCCCTTCTTTACAAGAAAGGATATCTTCATTGAACATCTAGGTAAACCACAGTTAGTCTACATGCAAGAAAGAAGAATTATTTACACATTTGCAAACCAAATACAATTAATATCATTTTTAAATCATAATAAAATATAATAAAATATGTGTAGCACAGAATCATCAAAATCATTTTGGGCATTTTGCAGTGTAAGTGAAAGTTTTATATAGACTGGTCTACAGACAAAGACTGGATTAAAGTACGTCCAACACTACTGAACTCCAAAAACTTATATCTTATAAATATATCTATCACTGTGCTGCCTGACCAAGAGTGAAAAGTTTTTTTTTTTTTTTTTTTTTAATTAGGTAAAGATAGTGTTAGGGTAACGAACACTTACTTAGTGCTTAGTGACATTTTGACAGTACAACAAAATATTTTGGGTTTTAACAAACTCAAGTTGTCTAAAACCACTAAAACTCCTCAAGTCTTCACTCTTGTCTTCAAGTTTATTTGTTCTTGATAAAGCCTCTGTCTTTTAAGAGTTTTAACAGTTTTTAGAAAACTTTATGTCACTCCGTATGAAAATGTTCTATATCATAGAGTCATATAAAGTTTTCTATATCAGCATATAAAGATAATTTAAATTATTTACTTTACTTAGATTAATTACATGCTTTTGTTTGGGAAAGGCCCTTCAAGTACCAGCATGACTCTTAATAATTGTTATGTTCCAAATCTTGGTAAATACATTGTTATTAATTGAACTATTCTCAGATGAAATTAAATGTCAATTTCATCTCACCTGCTCCAACATTAGCACTTAAATACACACCTGCTGTTTTATTAGATTTTTTGGGGAAGGTTAAGGTACTGACACTTGGCTTTCGCTGTTCTTCTTGTTTGTTAAATCACGACTCGTCTGAGCAACCACACCCACAGAAACACCTTTACCACCCACACAAAGCTCAAGAAAAAAACCTCTTTGCAACACAATAAACCTGTCTCTTTGCAGATCTTTGTGTGGCTGCGTGTTGGCGAAGTGTTGTGGGAATGACACGTTCTGAAAGCTTAACCCATGTTGCTACAAAATGAATGGAGAGAGACGATGACATCTACTTCATCATGGTGGATTTGGTCCGTCATAGCCGCAACACACCCCTCAAATTGTGTGCCAACCAGCTTATTACATACCAATTCAGTCAATGCTCCGTTTCAGAGCCGGAATGTTGTTTTTCTAAAACATAGATCTGTGTTTACTGTAAATATCACTTGTCAGCTCGGACAAGCTTTCGAAATGTTACAGTGTCAACAATTTCAAACATATAAGCCTCGATGTCTTAATGCAGCAATGTCCTATATTTGGGTCTACCTGGCTTAATGGCTGTTTTTTTATTGTTTTCTTTTTTAACATGTATCTTACATGATAAACCATGTTGCTATAGCTCTCACCTATTATCTGATCCATGTCGCTGTGTCTCTTTTCTTTTAGAGCGACTAATAAACAAGTCTATAAATATCCTTAGAGCTTAATGAAAAAGAGGAGACAACTTTTGTTGTGGTTTTTTTTGTTTTGTCGCAACAGGATCCTGCAGACACACAAACATCCAGGTCAGTAATTACACTGAGAATAAATGGAGTGCAGCATTGTGGGGCTGTTCCTCGGTCACCGGTAATCCTCCGAACCATTAAAAAAAGGTACAGGCCAGGACCAGCAGAACAAGAGTGAAAAGCTCTCATTTCAGTCAGCGCAACGCGTGGTTTTGGTTTTGGCATACTTTGTTGGGTTTTTTCGCTCACTAAAGACAAGCCTTGTACAATAAAGTACTTATGTGAGCAAGAAGCAGAAAATTATTGTTAACAAGAAAATCTGTGTAGATGAAGTGCTTTAAAAATCACAGACCACAAAATGCACAGCAGCTCAAGCGGCTAGTTAGAGGATTTTAGCAATTTAAGAAGTGATGCGGCCGACTTTGTCTGATCATTCATTGTAAATCTTCTATACTTTGCTTGATTGACAGGGGAAACTTTACTTATTTAGACATGGCTTAGGCTTCACAAAGCATCAAAGTGTTGAACAGAAAAGCTATTTTATGTTTGCTTGCTAAGTTGGTTGTTGTAAATCCAATTTTAAAAGTATAAACACTGACACAGAGTTTCCCACTTCACAGCACCAAGAGATACCATTTTCTGGTAACATTTTGACTATAGTATTGTAGTTATGCTTTAGGAATAACTAAGATCTAAAATTATTTAGGACTCAAAGCAAGCTTTGGCTCAGTGTTTTCCAAGGATGCTGAATAAAATTAAGGTATTTGCAGCATAATAAATAAAAGCTAAATAAAATATATATATAAATTCAAGCCAATCACTGATTTTATGAAGCTGCCAAGGAGTGAGACATGAGTGCAGTAAGGGTTGTCTTTTTGTCATTTCTAAACATATTACTTTTTTGTAATTTTGTGTATGCTGTAGCTAGCTGGCTAGCTAGCTAGCTTGATATATAGATATCGCTAGATACACACACTCACTCATACAGACACACACTCTATATGGGCCAAGTTAGAGCATTCAATTTATTGCTATTAACATTATAGAATAATCTCTGAATGCATATTGTTATACCATGCAGGAGCACATGTTCAAGTTCAAATTCAAGTAATTTATTTATAGAGCGCTTTTTATAATAGTTCAATGTCACAAAGCAGCTTTACTGTGTTGTAAGCCTGAAACCTCTAAAGAGCAAGCAGAAACGACAGTGGCAAGAAAATACTCTTTTTTATGTAGTGGTTTTAAGAAAGAAACCTTGGGAGGTCCAAGGCTCAGTGGGGGACACATCCTCCTTGAGCGGCCGGGCAGCATCAACAGTGTAGGACAGCCATGTACAGATTGTGTGATTGAGGATTGAAATCCAGATTTTATCCAGTAACTGTTGTAGTCGCAGTGCTTCAGCAGAGCTATGGATGAAGAGTTGACGACACCTCCAGGAAAGTGGCAACACCTCAAAAGAAACAGACAAGAAAATTAGTTAGAGCTAATAAAGCACAGTACCTAAGCAATAACCAAAGTTGATCAAACACACTCTGGCATAACTGATTAGAGCAGCAGAATAAAAAGGGCCAGAAACTGCAGACTCTACTCAGTTGGGAAGGCTCTGTATACAAGCATGTTATATAAATAGTCTTTTAGCTATGCATATGACACTAGGTATTTTTATGATGCTCTTTGAGTACAGGTACTTAAAAAATCAGCTTATTACAGTAACCACAATTCAGTTCATTCCCGACAGTGTTGATTTAGTACAGTAGCCACATAAAAAGAACTTGATTCCACATGCAGCGCCAGAAACAGTTATCATATGCAAAATTAACCACTGGACCATGATAAAAAAAAAATGGGACAAAATGTGCATTCTAGATAATGTTTTTTATATTTGTATTGTGTTTCCACGTTTTTAATTAAATCTGCTTTCCTTGTGTCCCAAAGCTGTTACTGATCCTATACATTTCCTCCTGGTGTATTCAGTTGCACTCTGTCTGTATTGACTTGTAGCTGTTAGGATTTTGTTTGTGTGCATTGTTTCTGCTGCATCTCTTATTATGCTTTATGTTTTGTTAATGAATTTAGTCATCTTTAGTTGGGATTTCATCCTGTGGTTCTGCTCTTCATCATTCTGTGTTTTAGAGAATTGTATTATTATTATTATTATTATTATTATTATTATTATTATTATTACTAATAATAATAATTCATTCATCCTTTATTACCTCCCGCTTTTATCCTCTATTAGGGTCGCGGTGGGGTTCCCTATGCCCATCCAGGGGAGAGCATCTCGGGCGCTGGGCAGATAGACCCAGAACAGGGTGTCAATCCATCGCTGGGCAATAATAATAATAATAATAATAATAATAATAATAATAATAATAATAATAATAATAATAATTTTCAATCCTCTATCATGAATATTTCTAAGACAGAGACTTATTAAAGTCTTTTTTGTTGTCCTTTTTCAAATAAATTAATATGGAAACTGAATTAAAATAGTGTGAAAAATATTTTGCCACTTTATTAAAATTTATTGAGAGTGTTGCAGGTATGAAATTATACATTTAACTATATTTAGAAGATACAATCAAGTTATATATAAACACTGAAACATAGTTTGTTCAATATGTTTTAAAGTTTTAAAATGCAAATGCTTGCTTTTTATGCATTTCATAAAACGTTCTTCCCTGAATGGGCATGAGGAACCCCCCGCGACACTAGTAGAGGATTAAACGGAAGATAATGAATAAACTTGACTGAATGAATGAATGAATTAATAACTTAATTAAAAAAATTGTATAAACATTTTTATTAACATTTGACAACAACATTAAGACAAATGTTCCAAAAACAGCCTTGGCAGAAAGTGTTTAATATAATGACAATGTGTTTGGCAAAATTCATAGAACCCTTAATATTGCAGACTTTTTTTTCTTAATTAACAGTTTAACATTTAATTTTCTGGGAAACCTATTTAAAAAACACTATACATTAAAGAACACAGAACCAGAGTTTTAAAACAGGGTCCTGAAAGAACAGGTTTGGGATTAGGGAGAATCTCATTATTAATAGTGTTTTTGATTATGAAATAATAATGCTGGAAAGATCTGAGAGTCCATGGGTTGTAAGCAAACAAGATAAACAGGACGAGAGAAGCTACGTTTAGGGAAGTGGCTTTGCACACGTGCTTCTTACGTCCAGGAAACAGATCTGTAATCCCCACTGGGGAACGGGAAGGTCTTCTTTATGTGCTTGTGTGTGAAAGAAAAAATAACAGGGAATGAAATAAGGAAAGAGAGAGTTATTTTTTTACAAGCAACAATATCCACATCCAGTTGGCACTAGTTGTTTGATAGAACACCTATCTTTATCGCTGTATTGTTCTATTTCACATACTAACCCTTTTCCTTACTCACATTTCTTTTTTTCCCTGTCATCATAATACTAAATCACCTTTCATTCTGCTTTTATTCTTTGCTCATTCTCAGTCTCTCTTTCGTTCCCCTCACCTTTGCCCATGCATTTTGCACTATTGTTTGATTGAACACCCCTTTGCTGTCTGTCTCTTTACCTATCTCTATCTCTCTTTCTCACTCTTCTGTTTGTTTTTTCATCTGAAAGAAAAGCTCTTAGAATAGCATCAGTTAAAAAGGAAATCTAAATTTGGGCCTGACAGGAAGAAAAGTTTGTGAGAATTATAAACAAACCAGGAAAACCAGGCATAACAGACAATCACACCCCCTACTATTGTGTCCACCCCTTTACCCTTCCTACTAATGACATCAGAGTACTGGAAGTCTGATGTTTTTCACTGATGTGTGTATTTCAATTGACCCTGCTTTCTACCCCCTTACTTTTACATTTACATTTGCTTTATACATTAATAATATGTAATTTGCACATATGTATATTTTGATAACAATTTACCTAAATCTGGTATTCATAATATTAAAATAAATAAATCCGGTATTCATTATTTTCACATTCATGAATCCTTATAAAGTATTAATACTGCTTTATAACACCTGTCACAATCATAGTGGTTATATACACCATGTAGATAAGTGTTATGAAATCATGCCATAAGGCTTTAAAGCACAAAGTGGCATAACGCATTATAAATTACATATTTTAATCATTCATCAACTTATTATAGAGACCAGAAACATAAAGCCTTATAACGTTTTTTATTGATAGCTTTTTCTGAAAATAATTTGAAAAAATATAGTGAAAATAAGTGCTTATAACTGTTTATAAATGCTTATAAGCTCACTTTACAGACCTCCTTAAAAGAGACTGCATACATAGTAGTACATAATGACTTATAAAAGCTAAGAAATGCTCTTTACAGACTTAAATTGAAGTAAATTGTAATCTTGTAAGCTTGTGTTAAGTAAGAATGTCTAAATATCCAAAGAATAAAAAGTTTAAATAATTTTTATGATAATACATTATGTAACTTTAGGTTATAAAGCCTTATGTCAAATTGTTGACAATTTATGACTATGATTATGAGCATCCTCCTCCTTGGATCACCACCTTTCCGTGGTGGAAGAGTTTGCGTGCTTGAATGATCCAAGGAGCTATGTTGTCTGAGGCAAAAATGCCCCTGGCAAGGTCTCCCAGGGCAAATTGGTCCTAGGTGACGGGCCAGACAAAGAGTGGTCCAGTAAAACCCCTATGAATATAAACATCAGGAACAAGTGTACCCTGCCCAATTTAGGGTTATCGGGGCCCCACCCTGGAGCCAGGCCAGGGGATGGGGTTCGTCAGCGAACGTCTGGTGGTCGGGCATTTTTCCTTGGTGCCCAGCCGGGCCCAGCCCGAAGGAGTTACATGGGTTCCCCCTCAAATGGGCTCACCACCTATGGGGAGGGGTAGGAATAGGGGTTCGGTGCAGTGTGTATCAGGCAGTGGCCGGAGGCGTGGGCCTGGGCATCGCGATCCTCGGTTGCTGAAATTGGCTTTCGGAACTTGGAACGTCACTTCGCTGACAGGGAAGGAGCCTGAGCTAGTGCGGAAGGGTGAGAGATACCGGCTAGATATAGTCGGGCTCACCTCAACGCACAGCTCGGGTTCTGGGTCCGATCTCCTTGAGAGGGGCTGGACTCTGTTCTTTTCTGGAGTTGCCCATGGCGAGAGGCGTCGGGCAGGTGTGGGCTTTCTCATGGCCCCCCCGGCTTGAAGCGTGCATGTTGGGGTTTTCTCCTGAGGATGAGAGGGTAGCGTCCCTACGCCATTCAGGTTGGGGAACGGGTACTGACTGTTGTCTGCGCTTATGTGCCAAACACAGTTTAGAGTACCCAGCCTTCTTGGAGTCTGTGGGGGGGTACTCGAAAATGCTCCCCCTGGAGACTCTGTAGTCCTACTGGGGGACTTCAACGCTCACGTGGGCAATGACAGTGAGACCTGGAGAGGTGTGATTGGGAGGAACGGCCCCTCTGATCTGAACCCGAGTGGTGTTCAGTTGTTGGACTTCTGTGCAAATCACGGTTTGTCTATCACGAACACCATGTTCGAGCACAAGGGTGTCCATAAGTGCACATGGCACCAGGATGCCCTAGGCCGCAGTTCAATGATCGACTTTGTAGTTATGTCATTGAACTTGCGGCCATGTGTCTTGGACACTCGGGTGAAGAGAGGAGCTGAGCTGTCAACTGATTACCACTTGGTAGTGAGTTGGATCAGATGGCGGGGGAAGATGCCGGTCAGACCAGGCAGACCTAAACGTATAGTGAGGGTTTGCTGGGAATGTCTGGCAGAAGAACCCGTCAGACGGATGTTCAACTCTCACCTCCGTCAGAGCTTTAACCTCATTCCAGGGGAGGTGGGGGACATTGAGCCTTTCCTCCATTGTGGAGGCGGCGGACAGGAGCTGTGGTCAAAAGGTAGTTAGTGTCTGTCGTGGTGGTAACCCTCGAACACGGTGGAGGTCACCCGTGTAAGGGATGCCGTCAAGCTGAAGAAGGAGTCCTATCAGGCATGGTTGGCTTGTGGGACTCCAGAAGCAGCTGACCGGTACCGACAGGCCAAGTGATTTGCAGCTTCGTGCGTCACGGATGCAAAAACCCGGGTGTGGGAGGAGTTCGGTGAGACCTTGGAAAGTGACTTTCGGTCAGCTCCTAGAAGATTCTGGCAAACTGTCAGGCGACTCAGGAGGGGAAAGCAGTGTGCCACCAACACAGTATATAGTAGAGGGGTGCACTGTTGACTTCGACTGGGGACGTCATTAGGCGGTGGAAGGAATACTTCAAGGACCTTCTCAATCCCATCAATATGCCCTCTGGAGAGGAGGCAGAGTCAGAGGACCCGGGGGGAGGCTTGTCCATCACTGTGGCTGAAGTCGCTAAGGTAGTCAGAGGGCTCCTTGGTGGCAGGGCTTCTGGGGTAGATGAGATCCGCCCGGAGTTCCACAAAGCTCTGGATGTTGTGGGGCAGTCTTGGTTGACGTGCCTCTTCAACATTGCATGGTCATCGGGGCAGTGCCTCTTTTTAAAAAGGGGGACCGGAGGGTGTGTTCCAATTACAGGGGAATTACACTCCTCAGCCTCCCCAGCAAAGTCTATGCAGGGGTACTGGAGAAGAGAGTCCGACTGATACCTCGGATCCAGGAGGAGCAGTGTGGTTTTCGTCCTGGTCGTGGAACACTGGACCAGCTCTTCAGCTCTCTCTCCAGGATCCTCGGGGGTTCATGGGAGTTTGCCCAACCAGTCTACATGTGCTTTGTGGATCTGGAGAAGGCTTTCGACTGTGTCCCTCGGGGTATTTTGTGGGAGGTGCTTCGTGAGTATGGGGTACATGGCTCCTTACTACAGGCCATTCAGTCCCTGCATTTGCGAAGCAGGAGTTGCTTCGCATGGCCGGCAGTCGGACTTGTTTCCAGTGAGGGTTGGACTCCATCAGGGCTGTCCTTTGTCACCGGTTCTGTTCATAATTTATATGGACAGAATTTCTAGGCGCAGCCAGGGGATGGAGGGTGTCCGGTTTGGTGATATGAGGTGATCTAACAGGACCATATCGTCTGCAAACAGCAGCAACGTGATCCTGTTAGCATCATCAGGCTGCGAACTTCAGCTCTTACTGGATCGGTTTGCAGCCGAGTGTGAAGCGGCCAGGATGAAAATCAGCACCTCAAAATCTGAGGCCATGGTTCTCAGTCGGAAAAGGGTAGAGAGTCCTCTCTGAGTCAGGGATCAGATCTTGCCTCAAGTGGAGGAGTTTAAGTATCTCGGGGTCTTGTTCACGAGTGATGGTAAGATGGAGCGTGAGATTGACAGACGGATCAGCGCGGGGTCAGCAGCAATGCGGACCCTATACTGGTCTTTTGTGGTAAAGAAGGAGCTGAGCCACAAGGCAAGGCTCTCGATTTACCAGTCAATCTATGTTCCAACCCTCACCTATGGTCATGAGCTTTGGGTAATGACCGAAAGAGCAAGATCGTGAATACAAGCGGCCGAAATAGGTTTTCTCCGCAGGGTGGCTGGGATCTCCCTTGGAGATAGGGTGAGAAGCTCTGTCATCCGGGAGAGACTCGGAGTGGAGCTGCTACTCCTTCGCATCGAAAGGAGCCAGTTGAGGTGCATCTGGTAAGGATGCCTCCTGAGCGTCTTCCTAGGGAGGTGTTCCAGGCAAGTCCAGCTGGAAGGAGACCCCGGGGAAGACCCAGGACACGTTGGAGGGATCATATCTCTCAGATGGTCTGGGAACGCCTCGGCGTTCCCCCAGTCGAGCTGGTGGAGGTGGCTGGGGTGAGGGAGGTCTGGGCCTCCCTACTTCGGTTGCTGCCCCCGCAACCCGAACCCCGGACAAGCGGAAGATGATGGATGGATGGATTATGAGCATCTTTGTGCATTAACAAAGGCTTATGACAAATATTATAAAGTGTTAAAAATACTGTATAAAGCTTAATAAATGCACTTATAATGCATTATGTATACCAAATTCATAGAAAGTTACCTGTTATGTGTTATAATGCTTCATATTTTGTACCTGATTTCTGGGTCAATGGTGTTAGACCAGAGAAATGATATGATAGTTCTGGACAAAGACAATTCTTTAAAAAAAATTTTTAAATCATGCTGCTAACTACTTGTCATGTTTTCTTTTTCTCTATTACCATCTGCAGTGCCCATCTATAGTGTTTAAAAATAAACTTCATCATTTATTAAATAATATTTATTTAAAGATAGATAAAAGAAAAAAGGGGTTATCCCTGGTGGTATAGGTGCTTCTGTGCCAACTTTTTAATATGTGTTGCACTCAGCAGTTTGTGAATTTGATAATATTGATGGAACCAAATGAACTGAATTGATAATTGAAAATACTGAATATTACATTTATATTTGGCCATTTAGCCGACACTTTTATGCAAAGTGTCTTACAAGTATGCCATATTGATGGCTGGAATCAGAACACAGGGACAGCACCCCTGAAGCAATAAAGGTTAAGGGTCTTGCTCAAGGGCCCACGTTAGTTTTGGTCAAGGTGTTGATGGTGCAGATAACACACGTCGACTGAGGAAAGGGACCAAGAATAAAAAACAAAATGAAAAAATAAATAAATAAAAAAGTGGCTTAGTGGTTTGAATGTTCCCCTCTCAGCACTGGGGATTCCAGGTTTCAATCCCAATTTGGGTGAAGTTTTCATGTTCTCCTAGTGTCCGCGTGGGTCCAAAAACATGGATGTAAGGTAAATTAAACGCTCTAAATTGCCCCATATAGAGTGTTTGTGTGAGTATCTGTGCCCAGCAATAGATTTGCACCCTGCCCTGGGTGTATCTGCCCAGCACCTGAAATGTCCCCTGAATGGACATGGGGAAGTGTGACCCTAGTAAGCGGAACATAATGAATGAATGGATTAATGAAGATCACCTGACTAAAAATGCACAAAGCAAGGAACCCATAACAGAAAGTAGCTGATTATATAAAACAAGGTAGATTAATCTAGTAAGTGGGTAATTAATTAAACCAGAGAAGGTAACAAGGCAATATTAACCAGCACTTAATAGCAGTTTTATAATCAGTTATATAAAAAGACCTACATTGCAGATAAAAGGCTTTTATATGTTTAAATGTAAGAGCTACTTGAACAAATATATGTCTACACATGTCTATTCTGACAAAACTTTCATTGGAGGAACATACGTGGAAATATAAACCAAGATCAAAAGCTGAGATAATCATATCCCAAAAGCTACTCTACCGTGATGATATGTTTATAGAATGTTTGTAATTTGCCAAACCAATATACACCAGTAGAAGCCTTCTGATGGTGCAGATAATAAATCCCTTAGACATGTTTAGTGTAAATCAGCAAATGTAGCCCAAAATCTGACCTGAGATTTGCTGTGAAACACCAAACATGAACTGACTTTGATAAACGCCCTTCATGTCTTTGGCCATGATTAAAAAAAGAAAGCTGCTATGTTGTTTTGTATAGAAACTCAGGCTTCTATAAACTGGAGCTTTGTGCAAAAAAACATCGGGGTGAAAGTGTTTCCAGTTGTTCAGGATGTAGGTCCTGTAAACCCATGCTCAGTTTTGCTATAAACTTTGATATATGTTTATAAATGACAGCAAGTCCTACTGTTTCCAAAACCACATTGTAGAGTCTGAGTGACATGACTGCAGAGCTAAGTGTGCCTCGAGCTGAGAGTGCGAGATGTGTTTATGGAAAAAAGTTTGGGTGACATTTAGGTGATGTGGAACGTTTTGTTTGCAATTATTTTCTTCTTTTCATTACTATTGTCATTCCAGCATCACTGTGTCATGCATGTGTGCATATTCATACATTCATCATCTTTTGCTTAATCCTCATACCCATCCAGGGGAGAACATTTCGGGCGCTGGGCAGATACACCCAGGACAGAGCGCGAATCTATCATTGGGGACACTCACTTACACAGACACACACACAAATACACTCTTTATAGGGGGATTCAATTTATCTTAAATCCATGTTTTTGTTTTTGGAAACCGGAGAACCCAGAGGAAACCCACATGGACACAGGGAGAACAAGATAACAATACCCAGATTGGGATTTAAAGGTGAACATTCTAACCATTAAGCTACTGTGCTGCCTGGGTGCATACGTCCTACAATATTTATTCTCTGCACTGAAGGTGTGCAGACAATTTACTTTCACTTAATGAGTGTGTTAGATACAATTATAAGGTGTGAGTAAGAAGTTTGCTGAATTGTTAGATATCTGAAAAAATGCATGTGAAAAGATTGAGAATGCACTGAGAGACATTTATAAGATTGGCTTATTGTGTAAAGTATGGTGGAAAGGTGGTGTGAAACAGGAATTTTGTAAAGACAAAACAGTCCAGTTTGTTTAGATTGGGAAAATGGAAATGGAAATGGAGGCACACAAAACGGAGATAAAAGTGGAAAGGAAAAATGCTGTAAGTGTAAGGCCACAAGACAAGGAAATGGATTTTGAGGCATGACAATCCATCTCTGGGCACACACTTACACATACAGACACACACAATATGGTGGACAATTTAGATATGCGCAATTTATAGCAACCAATTCACCATAAATCCATGTTTTTGGACTGTGGGAGGAAATCGTAAAGAAAAACCACTGCGAAAATAGAAAGAACATAAAAATCCACCCAGATCGAGATTCGCAAACAGTATATGGGGTCAATATAGATATGGGCAATTAAGAGCAGCCAATAATTTACCCTAAATCCATTTTTTTGTACTGTGGGAAGAAACTGGAGCAACCGCAGAAAACCCTGTGGAATAGGGAGAACATGGAAACTCCACCAAGATCGAGATTTGCACACTGTATGTAGGGTCACTTTAGATATGGGCAATTTAGAGAAACCAATTTACTTTAAATCCATGTTTTTAGACTCTGTAAGGAAACCAGAAAACCCAGAGAAAACCCATGTGGAAATAAGGAGAATATGGAAACTCCACCCAGCTTGGGATTCAAACACAGTATATAGGGGCAATTTCGATATGCGTAATATAAAGCAAACATTCAATCATTCATTCATTCATTATCTTCTGCTTAATCATCTAGTAGGGTCAGGCAGGGGCAGGGGGGTTTCCCCATGCACATCTAGAGGAGAACGTTTTGGGCGCTGGGCAGATACACCCAAACTGTACTAACGGGGCACCAAACCATCACTGGGCACACTCACTCACACAGACATACACACAAACACACACTACAAAGGGCAATTTAGAGCATTCAATTTACATTAAATCCATGTGTTTGAACTGTGGGAGAAGACTGGAGACCCTGGAGAAAACCCATGTGGAACTAGGGAGAACATGAAAACTCGAATTTGGTTCACAAGCGCTGAGAAGCGCACATGCTAAAATTTTGACACACATTTTGCACTAGGGATAATCTTCTGCGAAGCTTATGATTGTGTAAACTGCTTGTTCTTCACATAGGTTTTGACTGAGGAAGTGGAAGGTAAATTCCTTTAATCTGTTCCTTTCTCTCAGCTTCTTCACTCATTTCTTTTGCACCTGACTCTCTTAGCATTCTCAGACCATCACCATTGTTACTCCGGAAAGCCAGGAGGATGTGACCAGCTTTCTCCACAGCTGTGGAAAACGTGTGTGTGTGTGTGTGTGTGTGTGTGTGTGTGTGTGTATGTGTCTAATTCTGTGAGTGTGTGTGTATATGTGTGTTATACCATGAAACCTCATGCAGGTGCGTGGTGCGTCTACAGGAAGTGAAAACACAATACATTTGGATTCGGGGCCACAGGGTCAAACCAAGTGCTGCCGTTTGTTTTAACTCCTCAGTAATGGGAAGAATAAGGTTGTGAGTAATGTTTTGTCTCCCCCTACCGGAAACCGGTTTTCTTATTACAGTAATTCTCTGCAAATACACTTCTCATAGCGTACGGACCAAACTATTCATTCATTCATTCATTCATTCATTCATTCATTCATTCATTATCCTATCTTAGGGTCGCGGTGGGGTTCCCCATGCCCATCCAGGGGAGAAAAGATGACTCCAGCAGTACAGAACAGTTAAGGTTATGTCCTTATTTCTTATACTCACTACAAAATAAATGTATTTAATTGTTCATTACAGACATTGTACAAACTGTACTGTTTAATTTTTTTCAAAAACTGAACTGTACTGGGCATCAGATAAATTGATATATCTGTATGAAGAGTATTTATTGAAAATGTAGTCATAGGATATCTATATTTAAACTAACTTCAGCATAATTTATTCATTCATTCATTTATTATCTTCCGCTTTATCCTATATTAGGGTCGCGGGGGGGTGGGTCCCCATGCCCTTCCAGGGGAGAACGTTTCGGGGGCTGGGCAGATACACCCAGGACAGGGCGCCAATCTATCACTGGGCACACACTAACACACACAGACACGCACGCATACACACTCTATATGGGGCAATTTTGGAGAACTCAATTGACTTGTTCCATGTTTTTGGACAGTGGGAGGAAACCGGAAAACCCGGAGGAAACCCACGCAGACACGTGGAGAACATGGAAACTCCACCCAGTTGGGGTGGATTCGAACCGGGAATCCCTAGTGCTGAGAGGCGAACGTGCTAGCCACCGTGCCGCCCGGACCAAACTATAATCCTAGAAAATAATTGCCGCTAATTAATTGTTTTTAATTGTTTTCAAGTTTTTGTTTATTAATTGTTGAAGCATGTGGTAGCTCAATGGTTAGGGTATTGGGTTATCAATCTAAAGGTTGTGGGGTCATATGTCAGGTCCACTGAAGTTATCAATGTGGGTCCTTAAGCAAGACCCTTAATCCCCATTGCCTCACTGTGCCACAAACTTTGGATAAATATGACTGATTAATGACCTAATGATGTAATTATTATTACTATTATTATTATTAGTAGTAGTAGTAGTAGTTCTAGTAGTATTAGTACTAGTAGTAGTAGTATTGTTATTGTTATTATTATTATTATTATTATTATTATTATTATTATTATTATTATTAATTATAATAATAATAATAATAGTAATGATAATAATTTTTTGTGTAACTGGTTAGGGCATCCTTTAAGTGAGACTGTCCCAGGCGGCATGGTGGCTTAGTGGTTAGCTGGGGATCCAGGTTCAAATCCCAATTTGGGTGTAGGTTCCATGTTCTCTTTATGTCTGCATGGGTTTCCTCTGCATTCTTCGGAGGAATAAAAATTTTCACCTTCAACACCGTTATCCCACCTACCCAAGAGGGAGATTTGATCATGAAAGTGAACTGAAATAATCTTTGTGCACATATAGCTACTCAGCATCATTTTAGCTGCAAGTTGCACTCATTTTATTCATGTTAATACAATTCATTGCACTGGTTTATACCCAATTTTGTTAGATTTTATGTTAAAAAATCAAACCAGGAGAGTGTGACGTGATTATACAATCCACAATTTACAAGCAGTATTTAATCCTTGTAAGGATGTATTTATTAATTGTTGAAGGGTTTGGTAGCTCAGTGTGTAGGGTGTTGAGCTATGAATCTGAAGGTTGTGGGTTCAAATCCCAGGTCCACTGAAGTTACCCATGAGGGTCCTTGAGCAAGACCCTTAACCCTAATTGCTCCAAGGATTTGTGGCCAACTTTGTGTTCTGACCACAACCATCAAGTTGTCACTTTGGATAAAGTAAGTCACTTTGGATAAAAGGGTCCGCTAATTGACCAAAATTTAAATGTAATGGATGATGAAAATTGTTATGGACAGAGTTAGAGCTGTTGACAATGTTGCCATCTACAAATGTAATAGCAGTGTTGAACCATGTTAACGATAATTGTTGAAGTGATTATTTAAATTAGAACTCAGTTTTCTTTAAATGGAGAGAAGATGTATTCACATGTGATGCTGGTTTTGTGTCTGGTTTTACCATGGTGTCCCATGGTGCTTATTGGAAGCTTCCCCCTGGTGTATCTTCCATCTGCCTTGTGTTCATATGACCTCATCAGTATCTGTTACACACTCTCTTTTCTCTCTCTCTCTCTCTCTCTCTCTCTCTCTCTCTCATTAGCACTCAGTTCTACAGGAGTAATCACATACTTGGTAAATAACCCAGCTGCCAAAGGAATGATTCTGTGTCCAGTCTCCCTGTCTGCCCACAACTAATATGTGAGCTCACACATATTCTGACGAAGCGGCAATAAAAGTTTACAATCATGACACCACATGCCAGAATACTGCTATATAGTGCTCTGTGTTTTTTTGTGTGTGTGTGTGTGTGTGTGTGTGTGTCACATTGTTCTATTTAATAACAGTAAGGCAATGTTCTATTCATTCATTCATTCATTCATTCATTATCTTCCGCTTATCCTCTATTAGGGTCGCGGGGGGGTTCCCCATGCCCATCCAGGGGAGAACATCCCGGGCGCTGGGCAGATAGACCCAGGACAGGGCGCCAATCCATCGCTGGGCGGCAATGTTCTAATTTCATCTTATTTTTACATTTCTAAAAATGAATTATGCTGAATAGCACGTCCGCCTCTCAGCACTAGGGATTCCCGGTACGAATCCCCATCTGGGTGGAGTTTCCATGTTCTCCTCGTATCCGCGTGCATTTCCCCATATAGTGTGTGTATGTGTGCGTGTCTGTGTGAGTGTGTGCCCAGCGATAGATTGGCGCCCTGTCCTGGGTGTATCTGCCCAGCGCCCGAAACGTTCTCCCCTGGAAGGGCACCCACCCCACCGCGACCCTAAAATAGGATAAAGCGGAAGATAATGAATGAATGAATGAATGAATTATGCTAAAGTCAGTTTAAATATAGATATATACATTTATATAGATATGACTACATTTTCAATAAATACTCTTCATACAGATATATCAATTTATCTGATGCCCAGTACAGTTCAGTTCTTGAAAAAAATTCAACAGTTCAGTTTGTACAATGTCTGTAATTAACAATTAAATACATTTATTTTGTAGTGAGTATTATAAATAAGAACATAACCTTAACTGTTCTGTACTGCTGGAGTCATCTTGATTTTTATAGTTTAGTCTAAGACATGTTCGACTGATTTACCTAAATTAAGAGCGACCAGGCCAAAGTAATTAAAAGCCTTACTAACAGGCTAACTCAAGCCTAATGTTATGGGGTATTGATTAACATAAATATTTACATTATGTTTACATTTAGTCATTTAGCAGACGCTTTTATCCAAAGCGTCTTACAAATGAGAGAACAACACAAGTGAGTAGTTATAAGGAAAGTTAGTATACAGTATACAGTATAACTGTATACAGTAGTATACAGTTCAAACTAGCATTGTTTTTTTTATTTAAAGCTCTTACTTTAATCTAGTTTTATTGTTCCGTAATAATATATATATATATATATATATATATATATATATATATATATATATATATATATATATATATATATATATATATATATATATATTAACACGTTCGCCTTTCAATGCTTGGATTGGAATCCAGGTTCGAATCCCAATCTAGGTGGAGTTCCCATGTTCTCCGTGTCCACGTGGGTTTCCTCCGGGTTCTCCACTTATACTTTGAGTTCAACTTTGTTGCTCTAAAGTTCTGGATAAGATGAAAAGAAGTTCATTACGCAGCAAGGATTTTTGATATTTTGGACAGAGCTCTAACATCAACAACTCTAGGGTGAAAATGAGTGTCAAAATAATGTGGTGACCTTATAAAAAATTATATTAATATTAATATATTTTTAAATTAAAATTGAGCAGAAACAATTTAATATAGACTTATATAGTACTCCGTCTTGGATCACCACCTTTCCGCGGTGGAGGAGTTTGTGCTTGAATGATCCTAGGAGCTTTGTTGTCTGGGGCAAAAAGCCCCTGGCAGGGTCTCCCAAGGCAAATTGGTCCTAGGTGACGGGCCAGAAAAAGAGTGATCCAATAAAACCCCTATGAATATAAACACCAGGAACAAGTGTACCCTGCCCGATTTAGGGTTATCGGGAATGGGGTTCGTCAGCGAGCATCTGGTGGTCGGGCACTTTCCCATGGTGTCCGGCCGGGCCCAGCCCGAAGGAGCTACATGGGTTCCCCCTCAAATGGGCTCACCACCTGTAAGGGGGTAGTAATAGGGGTTCGGTGCAGTGTGGATCTGGGCGTCGCGATCCTCGGTAGCTGAAATTGGTTTTCGGAAGTTGGAACGTCACTTCACTGGCAGGGAAGGAGCCTGAGCTGGTGCGGGAGGTTGAGAGATACCGGCTAGATATAGTCGGGCTCACCTCTATGCACAGCTCGGGTTCTGGGCCCAATCTCCTTGAGAGGGGCTGGACTCTGTTCTTTTCTGGAGTTGCCCGTGGTGAGAGGCGTCGGGCAGGTGTGGGCTTTCTCGTGGCCCCCCGGCTTGAAGCGTGCATGTTGGGGTTTTCTCCTGAGGATGAAAGGGTAGCGTCCCTACGCCATTCAGGTTGGGGAACGGGTACTGACTGTTGTCTGCGCTTATGTGCCAAACACAGTTTAGAGTACCCAGCCTTCTTGGAGTCTGTGGGGGGGTACTCGAAAATGCTCCCCCTGGAGACTCTGTAGTCCTACTGGGGGACTTCAACGCTCACGTGGGCAATGACGGTGAGACCTGGAGAGGTGTGATTGGGAGAAACGGCCCCTCAGATCTGAACCTGAGTGGTGTTCAGTTGATGGACTTCTGTGCAAATCACGGTTTGTCCATCACAAACACCATGTTCGAGCACAAGGGTGTCCATAAGTGCACATGGCGCCAGCATGCCCAAGGCCGCAGTTCAATGATCGACTTTGTAGTTGTGTCATTGGACTTGCGGCCATGTGTCTTGGACACTCGGGTATAGAGAGGAGCTGAGCTGTCAACTGACCACCACCTGGTGGTGAGTTGGACCAGATGGCGGGGGAAGATGCCGGTCAGACCAGGCAGACCTAAATGTATAGTGAGGGTTTGCTGGGAATGTCTGGCAGAAGAACCCGTCAGAGGGATGTTCAACTCTCACCTCCGTCAGAGCTTCAACCACATTCCGGGGGAGGTGGGGGAATATTGAGCCCGAATGGGCCATGTTCTGTGCCTCCATTGTTGAGGCGTTGGACAGGAGCTGTGGTCGAAAGGTAGTCTGTGCCTGTCGTGGCGGTAACCCTCGAACATGGTGGTGGTCACCCCATGTAAGGGATGCCGTCAAGCTGAAGAAGGAGTCCTATCAGGCATGGTTGGCTTGTGGAACACCAGAAGCAGCTGACCGATACCCACAGGCCAAGCGATTTGCGGCTTCGTGCGTCACAGAGGCAAAAACCCGGGTGTGGGAGGAGTTCGGTGAGACCTTGGAAAGTGACTTTCGGTCAGCTCCTAGAAGATTCTGGCAAACTGTCAGGCGACTCAGGAGGGGAAAGCAGTGTGCCACCAACACAGTATATAGTGGAGGGGGTGCACTGTTGACTTCGACTGGGGACGTCATTAGGCGGTGGAAGGAATACTTCAAGGACCTTCTCAATCCCACCAATATGCCCTCCGGAGAGGAGGCAGAGTCAGAGGACCCACGAGGAGGCTTGTCCATCACTGTGGCTGAAGTCGCTAAGGTAGTCAGAGGACTTCTTGGTGGCAGGGCTTCTGGGGTGGATGAGATCCGCCCGGAGTTCCTCAAAGCTCTGGATGTTGTGGGGCAGTCTTGGCTGACGCGCCTTTTCAAAATTGCATGGTCATCGGGGCAGTGCCTCTTTTTAAAAAGGGGGACCAGAGGGTTTGTTCCAATTACAGGGGAATTACACTGCTCAGCCTTCCCGGCAAAGTCTATGCAGGGGTACTGGAGAAGAGAGTCTGACTGATAGTCGAACCTCGGATCCAGGAGGAGCAGTGTGGTTTTCGTCCTGGTGGTGGAACACTGGACCATCTCTTCACTCTCTCCAGGATCATTGAGGGTTTATGGGAGTTTGCCCAACCAGTCTACATGTGCTTTGTAGATCTGGAGAAGGCTTTCGACTGTGTCCCTCAGGGTATTTTGTTCCTTATTACGGGCCATTCAGTCCCTGTATTTGTGAAGCAGGAACTTGGTTTGCATGACCAACAGTAAGTCAGACTTGTTTCCAGTGAGGGTTGGACTCCGTCAGGGCTGTCGTTTGTCACTGGTTCTGTTCACAATTTATATGGACAGAATTTCTACACGCAGCCAGGAGATGGAGGGTGTCTGGTTTGGTAATCTGAGGATCACGTCGCTGCTGTTTGCAGACGATGTGGTCCTGTTAGCAGCGAATTTCAGCTCTTACTGGATCGGTTTGCAGCCGAGTGTGAAGCGG
>JAFMOD010000595.1:0-10966 GCA_019802435.1 Corydoras maculifer | reverse complement strand
AAAAAAAAAAAAAAAAAGGGGGGGGGGGGGGGGCGTGTGCCGTGGCAGCGAATAACATTCAGGTTTGATGAATTTACAGTATAGTTGGTTTTCTTCATAGCTTCTGACTTGTGGTGTTCTCATTTGTAAGTCGCTTTGGATAAAAGCGTCTGCTAAATGACTAAATGTAAATGTAATGTAAATGTACTGAAATAAAGTTAAACCTGTAGCACAATGTCACAAAGAGGTTTGTGCAATTTCTGCCCACAGAGGGAAATGTAAGTGACATTTTTGTGAGTTTTTTTACCTGTCCTTCTGAAGATCTTAGTTTCTTGGTATACTTCACTCACATTTAATTAATTACTGTCACAAATATTTCAAAATTATAGCAAAGAAAACTGCTTCTATCATTTTGATAGCAATAATGCCAATTTGAATAATTTTATTAGGAGCTATTGTTTCTAAGCCTCTTCCTCTTTATTTAAGTTATTTGATGAAGAAAGGAAGGCTAATATGTGCGAATTGGACTAAACAAAATTAATTAAAATTAGTATTTAGCTCCTTTATTCAATACAGGACAAAAGACTGGTTGGAAGAAGTTATAGATGCCGGTCTTATTGCATTTTTCTTGTATCCCTTGGGTATCAAAGTATTTATGCATGGTACAGCTCCTGGTTTCCCTAAATTTCACTTTGGGAAATAAAGTATCTATCTATCTTTTTTACAGGCATTTTAGTTGTTTTTTTAAGGATNCAAAATTAATTAAAATTAGTATTTAGCTCCTTTATTCAATACAGGACAAAAGACTGGTTGGAAGAAGTTATAGATGCCGGTCTTATTGCATTTTTCTTGTATCCCTTGGGTATCAAAGTATTTATGCATGGTACAGCTCCTGGTTTCCCTAAATTTCACTTTGGGAAATAAAGTATCTATCTATCTTTTTTACAGGCATTTTAGTTGTTTTTTTAAGGATGGGTGTAATTATAATCATTTTTCTCTAATAAAGATCGTCTCTCATTTTATTTTTCAATCATTTTTTTTCTTAATCAAAATTTTATAAATTGTAGCTTTGTAGCGTTCACCAGACTTTTGTTTCTGTAGAAATTGTATAAACAATTATTCATAAAAGAACTTTTGGATATAATGTTTATTTCAGTTAATTGGTCCCTTATAAATTGTGTCATCACAGTGTGAGTACAATATTAAAAAAGCAAAAAAAAGACATTTTCTAATATTTAATAAGATGTGGCATGATCTTTTAAAAAAAATGTATAAAAAGATCATGCATTTAAGATTAAATGAGATTATAATCTTGACATTTCCTTTTAGATGCTCATCGTGCACTGGATGAACTGAAACCAAAGGAACATTGGCATTAAAACAGTATAAAATACATAAGTGTAAATATTGTTATTATTATTTTTTTTAATAGCATTAATGTATTGCAGTACTAAATAACTGGAACTTAATTAATTCAAGAACATCACAGCAACAGTATCAAATATACCTATTTTATGTCATATTGAAAAGCTTCAATACTAAACATCAGAATTACATTGATGTTTCAAATACCAGTATCGGTTTCCCAGCTGCATTTACTTTTGGTTCTAATTCAAACATTTAATATCCATCTGATGAGAATGCATGAAAGTTACACTTGTACCCCAAAAGCCTTTTATATTAAACCAACTGCAAGATGTGTCATTAGATGTTACATTTTATCATTTTAGTTATACATGATGTTTGAAATACCTACATCATCATACTGAAACGAAGCTGTTCCCTGTTGCATCTGGTCCCTCCTGCGGAACACATCTAAACAAAACATACAATGAATATTCATGATTCAGTGCAACAGGAAACAAAATTAACGGTAACACTACCTAATTCCGGTATTCATAATACATTATAAATGCTTTCGTAAGGCTTTATAACACAAAGTGGTATAATGAATTATAAATTCAAACTGTTATAAATTCAAACGTATTATAGAGACCAGCAACATAAAGCCTTAAAATTTGCATTTAATAAACACTTTCCCTGAAAATGTCTTTATAAGTGCTCATAACTGTATATGAAAGCTTATAAGCTCACCTTACAGGCATAAAGTTTTGTCATTGATCACATCTTAAAAGAGACTTGTAATGACTTATAAAAGATTATCAATGCTCTTTACAGACTTTAAGTAAAGTGTAATCAGCTTTTTTTAAGGAAAAAAATGCCTAAAAATCCAAAGAATAAAAAGTTTAAATAAGTTCATATTATGAAGCATATCATTTTGTGTTATAAAGCCTTATGTCAAATTGTTCTAACAATTTATGACTATGATTATGAACATCTATATACATTAACAAAGGCTTATTACATAAGTATTATGAATACTGGATTCACACAATGTGTCACCAAATTAACTCTTTAAAAATTATTTTTTAACATACCAGTAAGCGCTCGCAGTTTCACGCAGCATGCTACATAATCATCGAACGTGATATTCCCCCGAGTGCTATAGCGTTTAACTATAGAATTCATGGCTTGAGGGCTGAGCCTGTAACCTAGACACAAATACAATCAAATAAATTAAAGTGTTTACAGAAGATAGTGTTTTTCAGAAGAAAAAAAATATATATACTGTAATACATTATTAAATGTAATATTTGCATGAAATTAACAAATTATCTAAGAATTAAAGCTTTGAAAAAACTGTGATTAAAGAACAAATCTGAAACAGGTATAAATGAAAGTAATACTGTGGTGTCAATAGAAATCAATGGTGTGTTACCCATAGAGGTTACAGCTTGGTTCATTTCCTGGGCATTGACAGAACCGCTCTGGTCTTTGTCGATGGACATGAAATGTTGCTTCCAGCCGTTTATCACCGCCCACAGCTCTTTAAACTCAGGAAAACCCATGCTGCCTGACATGTCACGCTGAAGAGTGTGTTAATTCAAAAAAATGTTTCCACAATAATAAAAAGATTTACCACTACATACTATACATATCATAAATGTAAAACCAAAAGAACCCAAGCAACCTGATAATCAAACTACAGTGGTACTTAAAAGTTTGTAAATCTTTAGTTTATTTGTATTTATTGCCATTCCAGCTCAAAGTTAGGTAATATATATGGCATTTTTAATGTGTTTTATACTTAAGTGCTTTAATTCTTGCTACATCTGATTTTTAATCTTGATATGTATGTATAACTTCAAAATGTTTTGTGGATTATTGCATTCAAAGAGTTCTTTTATATTAGTATCCCGGTAGAATTTTTTTCTGGTATTTTCAATGGTGTGACATTCTATAAGAATGTGTTTTATTGTCAGTGGTAATCCACAATTTTGACAAGTTGGCGCATCGCTCCCTAGTAGGAAGTGTTTGTGTTGTAAATCTTTGTCAATTTCTATATTTCTACAAAAGAAATGACTTAAACATTAATGTTTTTCACAATTTTTCCACATACATGCTCTGAAATATTGTTGAAAATATTAAAAAGACAAAAAAATACGGAGGCGAACACAGCAACAATAAAAGCCACACCTCATTGAAACAAGTTGCTTTAACCTGATATTGTACGGTGATATGATATGGTGTTCATACATAAAGTCTTGAACCCATTTTCTAAACATCATCTAAACTGCAAAAAAAAATAGGATGAGTTTAATACAAACAATCAGTGAGCACATAATTTGTGTTCTTAAAGTTCCATTATTCTCAACGATGTGTGTAAATCACTAGATTTTAACATTATTAGATCATAATGGTTGCATTTATGGCACAGAAGTGTCAATTATGGAATTATTCCTTCCAAAAACAACATTAGATTTTCATTAAATGAACTAGAATAATTTGGCTCTTTAATCGTTTTATGATTTTACTTTCACTACAATCCTTAACCCACAGAAAGCAAAGCGAATTAACACACTCCTAAAAAGGATACATCCAACATGGCGATCATCAAGCGGCAAGTCTCCAAGTTAAACGCTGAAAGAAATGGGTAAATATGTGCAAATATTATAGCTATGTTCTATAAATAAACAGACATTACTTTAATTTGTGTAGTGAATTATAAATGAACAAAATGCTTTTATTTGTAAGCCTTGGTTGGTTGTAAGCCTTGATTTTTTTTCAGTTATTTTCATTTTAGTTTGTTGTAATTTTATGTTGTGTTGTCATTTTTTGGTTAGATCTCCTTTTCTTGATCTGTTTTTATCAATGATTTCAACATGACTGACCTGGATAATAAATGGGCTACATTTGAAAATAAAACAAAAAAATGCACATGCATCATAAAGTGATCAAGTTTGCAACAATTTGCACCACATTGCACAAAACACTGTCACAATTACGTCAAGCCAAGGCACTGAAATATCATTCCTATGCAAACTATATGGTGTAAATTTGAATGACAATAAAGTCTGTCTAAGTTTATTAGGTGTGTCTAGGTGTGTTTCTTTCTAGCAATGAGAGTCTTAGAAGCATTGGGCTTAGTTTGTCTAAGGTCCAGAGGCAGAGGAGCAAATTATTTGTTTGTCTGGTGTAGACTCTACTAGTCAGTATATGACTTGGACAAAGCACAGAAACAAAGTTGTAAGCCACACATGATTCTGGATTTTTCAAAGCAGCTGGGATCTATTTTTCTGACGCTGTGCTTGTCTTTAATAAAAAACAGAAACTCCCCATTCAAATGTTTTGGCACAGTTGGCACATGCTCAGCAGGTCCCACAGCCCTTTTTATTCATTTCATTTTTCTTTTTTCCATAGGGTGAACATGCTCTCATGTGTATGTGGGAGTTGCAGCATGTCGGTAGGAGTGGAATTATGGGATTTTGTTCATATTGTGCTATAAGCTATACCCTGGAGCCTTCCACCACACCATATAGCATATATAGCTTTTTTCATTAACATTCACAGCTTGTTCTCATGCTTTGGTGCAGCAAAAGCTGCCATTAAACTTTTTTTTTCTTTTATGTAGTTTTTTATTGTCTTCCCTCTGTATTATATGCCATATACATAATTGAGCAGTTGATTTTATTTAGTATATACTGATTTCTATTTCTATTATAGTTTTTTTTAAGTACTTTTCTTAATAAATATATTAAATGTATCTTTTTAACTTTCCAAATTACGGTCACTTTTGCTGCTGCAAATGTGAATTTCCCCATTGAGGGACTAATAAAGGATTATCTTATCTTATCTCAAAACTCCTGACAAAAAATTACTGCGCACATGAGCTTTCAGGGCATCGCTTGGCCAAATTAGCAGAAAGACAAAATTAAACAATATGGACTGTAATGTGAATGAAACCTTAGTAATGAAAAAAGACTTAGAAAAAAAATTTGAAAATCAAATCCATTTGTTACAGCCTTAAAGTAGTAAAAAGATACTGTGTGACAATATGATATTATAAAAAGCACTAAGCAAATGTGAAACAGATTTACCTGATATTGTTCACGATATGTCAAGTAGTCTTCTGTTTGTTCTCTCTTTAAAATTTGTGGGGTGTGGTAACTCAGTGAGGTTAGGGTGTTGTGCTAGCAATCCCAGGGTTGTGGGTTGAAATCCCAGGTCAACTGAAGTTAACAATGTGGGTCCTTGAGCAAGCAGCATTATAGGCACCCTTGTGTTCTGACCCCAACCAAGTGGGATACTTGCAATTCGCTTTGGATAAAAGCGTCTGCTAAATGACCGAATGTAATGTAAATGTAGTAATGTAATTTATTTCCGAGATTTTAAACTATGTTTAAAGACAAAATGATCATAAATTGTTTTATAACTCAAATGTAAGTTCCATTACTTTTCTGAGCCCAGTTTCCTGCAGCACTAAAAACTTCTCCAAGAAGGATGAGGTTTGCTGTACCACTTTGTTAAATTGCTTTCTACGTAAAGTTGATTCTTTGTCTTTGGTTTTGAGCATTGTTAACGGTTACTATGTTATATTGTACCTAAATAGTGCATCTGTTGCACATTTTATGCATAATATGTACATGTACACTAGTTTTTATCCTATAGAAACAAAAAGCATGAGTTTTCATTTGCTTGGACCAAGATCTCAAGACTGCAAAGGTAAAAATTTTAATGTTAATAAACCACTGCTATTTCGAAACTTTAATCCTTGCAATTGATATAAAAAAACAGATCAGGTAATAATGAGGTTTTATTGTATTACAGTACAATACAACTGTGTGTTGTGTTGTTCTCTCAGAGTTGTTTTGGATAAAAGCATCTGCAAAATGACTAAATATAAATGTAAATGTAATGATGTCTGTTTAAGCTGTCTAAGGCTGATGTCACGTGCATATTCAAGCCTAGTAAGATTAATAAATTGAATAAGTTAAGAAAATATAAGTTGATTTGGACATAGTTTGGGTTGCATTTATTAAAGAAAGTTTTTTTTTTACTTATACTTATAAATTTTACTGTTTTCTTTATGTATTAATTTGGCAGAAAAACCACAGTAACTGTTATAACTGTTAAACTCTTATATACACAGTAACATGTAAAATATGCTTATTTTTTACAGCTATAGTGCAGCATTTTTAGAGTTGTTATCATTTACAGATTTGTTCCAAAGTTTTGGAAACTTGAGTATTTGGTAAATGTTACATTCCTTCTTTAAAATAGCCAAGCTGAGTGAACTCTTACGTTTGTAGCCTCCTGAAAAGTTGGCTTGAGTCAAACATGCCTGAAGTTCTTCTGCAGATATTTGACCATCCTGAAGGCAGTAAAGCACAGTGATAAGTCAGATTTTTTATAATATGAGACAAAAAATAAAAATAATAGTAATAGAAAAATACAATCAAATTAAATTTGTTTCTGCTTCCAATAACTGCAGAGTTATTTTTCTATAATGACAGGGTAACCAAAAAAAGGTATGTATTTGAAGCTTAGAAATTGTGGTTTTCTTCACTTTTATTAAAAATTATAAATTAAATTGTATGTAGACAGTTTAATACTGGCTATAGGATACAAGTACATATTGTTGCCACACAGCTCTTAATGTAAATTCAAAGTTTAGTTTTAGTAATTATAGTTAAATAATTACCTATAATAATTTATTATAGGTAGGTGACCAACTGCAAAGTTGACTGCTTTTTATTAAAACTGGCATGGGAATGCTCAGGTTACACAATTTACCATGTGATATGTGTTTAGAGGTTTCACTGAGTGAAGTGGAATGGGGAAATCCGTTGCATTTAGAGACCTATTGTTCTTTGTATAGAATTCTAAATTGAATTAAATATAATGTATTATTTTTTGTGAACTCCGGCAATCACAGTAACAATGTTTTTCAAATTATGTCCTGTATTTACACAGGGTTATGAATAATAATCACACTTTCTACCTGTTGCTATTTTCTGTTGCTACGCATTTCTATTATTATTTTGTTCTTTTTGCCGGGTAACAGTGATTTTATTCATCAAGTTTTCAAGTTTTATTAATTAAAACCCCATTTTTTTATTTTACAAGCGGCTTTTGTGGAGTTCTGAATAAATAAAAATACAAAACAATAAAGAAAAATTGGAAAAAGAGCAAACTGTCTTTGTATTAACTCTAACCTGAACAGCATTTTTTGATAAACTAACATCTAAATCAATGATGCAATGAGTTTACAGACCGTGATAAGAAAGCAAAAATAAGAAAATCTTCAGTTACCTGCCCAGCAACTGCAGTAAAATAGCCGAATAGAGGATCCTGCTGTTGACCAGGAAACTAGAAACAGTGAAAAACAACAAACACATTAATTAAATTGCAATTTAAATTGAATAAAAACAATAATTACATGTCCAGATGTAAATTCCACCCTCTCACAGTCTAATCTTATCTCATTATCTTGTGCTTTATTTTATACCAGGGTCACTCGGCGGTTCTCCATGCCCATCCAGGAGAACTTTTTAGCGCTGGGCAAATACACCCAAGACAGTGCGCCAATGCATCGCTGGGCAAACACTCACTCATACAGACCCATACACTCACTATATTGAGGCAATTTAGATGGAAGCAATTTAGAGCAGCCGATTGACCTTTGAAGTGTCGAAGGAGCCAGGCATGGGGAGAACACATATATTTATATTCATATATTCTTGAGCTAGGAAATGAAATTAAAATGAAATTAATTTGAAAACTTTTAGATACATCAAACATTCATTTGTTCATGTTTGAAAGTATACTTCATATGATAAATCATATGCTCTATGATATTTACATTATATTCCATAATCATAATTGCTGCTATGTCTGTACCTACTGACTGAAATCACATACCAAAATCTTTTAAGAACATTTGAGTACTGTATTTTATTATATTTACAGTTGGATATTTTACTTGGGGATTTTCATTTGATGATGATTCAATATAGAACTGTAGATAACTTTTGTAAAAAGTTTTTGTAAAACGTTATTATGTAGTTAAAACTCATCACATTATCTTTCGCTTAATACTATACTTAGGAGAATGTTTTGGGCACTGGGCAGATATGCGATGGACAGGGCAGGTACACCAGGGACAGGTTTAAATTGCACCACAAACTCACACAGAAATGCAAACACACTATATAGGAGCAATTTAGAGCAGCCAATTCAGCTTAAATCCATGTTTTTGACTGTAAGCGGAAAATAGAGAATCCAGAGAAAAACCTCGTTCCATGGTTTAATGATCAAACGTGCGCCCTAAAACAAACCACTAGAACCATGGTGCGTAAATGGAAACAAACTAAATTAGAGGTATTTAGGGTTGCATGGAAGGACAGTATGACTGAGTACCAAGAATGCACTCAATTCAGCAAAGACTAAATATTATTCTGAATTAATGGAGAACAACAAAAACAACCAAAGATTCCTCTTTAGAACCATTGCCAAATTAACTTGAAGTGCTACTGAATCAGATTCACAGAACAACTCACAGTTCAGCAGCAATGATTTCATGAATTTCTTTAGTGATAAAATTGAAAACATATGACTTAAATCATCGAATGCACCATGTAGCGTAATCAATAATCAACCCTCAACGATCTCTGAAAAATCTAGTGTTGGAGAAAATAATATAGTACAAGAGTTAAATATCTTTAACCCCATATCTAAAAAAGAGCTTGTCTCATTAATTACACAATCAAAGACACAAACAGCCTGTCTATTAGACCCAATACCTACAAACCTCCTTAAAGACCTCCTACCAAATATTACAGAGCCTTTTATAAACATTTAAATTTCATCACCTAAAATAGGCTATGTCCCCAAAAATCTGAAGTGGACAGTCATTAATCCATTACTTAAAAAACTAATTTGGATCCTCTAATACTGTCAAACTATAGACCAATATCAAACCTTCCTTTTGTCTCTAAAATCCTAGAAAAAATTGTGTTCAACCAGCTGAATCACCATCAAAGATATAGATCTCAGGCTTGGCTGTGTTTGGGTGGTAATCTGCGATCAGTGTGTGCTGGCGTTTCACCTCTTCACCCACCTCATCATTAATGGGAGGGTGTGGCGCTGAAATGATGCTGTTCCAGGGTGCCATCTCAACTATGTAGAGCCTGCAGTATCTGCCTCTTTTAGTTATGCTGCTCTAGTCAGTGATGCCGGAGTCACATGCTGCACTGTGTCAATCAATTACTTATTAATTAAATGCCGTGCTTTATTATTAGCTCTAACTGCCTTCCTTGTCTGTTTCATTTGAGGTGTGACCGGCTTCCTGGAGGTGAAGTCAGACCTTCATCCATGGCTCTGCCGACGAATACTGGATGGAACCTGAATATTAATTGGACTGGCGGTCCTGCAGGACCCCCTTAATGGACTCACATATAGTTCTCCAGTTGTTAAAGTTTTTCCATTTGTTAAATATCTGCCTGGCCGCTCAAGGAGGATGAGCCCCCCACTGAGTCTTGGTCCTCCCAAGGTTTCTTTCTTAAATAACAGCATAACAGGGAGTTATTTCCTGCCACTGTCGGTTTGGCTTGCTCTTTGGGGGTTTAAAGGCTTTTCATTCTGTAAAGCTGCTTTGTGGCAATGTACTGTTGTAAAAAGCGCTATATAAATAAATATCTTGAACATTAAGGTGTTGCCTTGGTATTACAACATATTAAGGCTAGTGAATTTAGCAGGATTACCAGTTGAACTAGAAAGAGAAACAAAGGCATTACGCCGCTTTTTAACTTATCCACAACAGCCCTGAAAGACACAAAAAAAAAAAAAAAAAAAAAAGTGGAATTCACTCTTTATAATAAAAAATGATATAAAGCTATGCGTTTTTATTGCTTTATATGACTTTAAGCTATAGTTATACGCAGGGTGATACAAAAGTGTACCACAAACATAACAATAATATCTGATGTACATATGTGGTCAGATTTTTAAAACGCATAAACATGTTCATATCTGGGCAGCACGATGGCTTAGTGGTTAGCACATTTGCTTAGCGCTGGTGATTGCAGGTTCGATTCCCAATCTGGGTGGAGTTCTCCCTGTGTCTGTGTGGGTTTCCTGTAGGTTCTCCGGTTTCCTCACCCAGTCCAAAAAAACATGGATACAAGGTAAAATAAATGCTCTAAAATGCCCCATGTAGTGTGTGAGTGAGTGTGGCCAGTGATGGATTGACACCCTGTCCTGGGTGTATCTGCCCCCAGCACCTGAAACGTTCTACCCTGGATTTATGTGGGAACCCCTGTAGAGGATTAAGCAGAAGATAATAAAGAATGAATTTTCAAGTCTAATCTTAAACTTAAACGTGTGTTTTACTGCTTTATATTACTTTAAGGGCGGCACGGTGGCTTAGTGGTTAGCACGTTCGCCTCTCAGCGCTAGGGATTCCCGGTTCGAATCCCCATCTGGGTGGAGTTTCCATGTTCTCCCCGTGTCTGCGTGGGTTTCCTCCGGGTTCTCCGGTTTCCTCCCACAGTCCAAAAACATGGATCAAGTTAATTGAGTTCTCAAAATTGTCCTGTTTAGAGTGTGTCTGTGTGAGTGAGTGTGTGCCCAGCGATGGATTGGCGCC
>JAFMOD010000594.1:356694-374350 GCA_019802435.1 Corydoras maculifer | reverse complement strand
TTTTTTAAAACATCAGCAGAGGTGTAATGAGACAGAAAGGCAACTGCACCGAAAGAAGAAATAAAACATGAGAATTTAATAAGGCCCAAAGGGAATTTTGTGCACTGCATTCTACAGGAGACCCCAGAGCTGCTGTAGGTGGCAATCATGTTCTTCTATTCATCACAACATAATTTTTCAGGTCTTTTCACTATTCCATGTCCTCCTCTTTCGTCTACATTTGCTGATCTGTTGGTAAAGTGTGTAATGTTTCAGAGGTCAAAGCCAGTCACTGTCTCACTACAGTGTCTGCATTATGTTTGCTCACAATAATAAAATGTCAGAATTGATGTGGAGAGAGTGTGGACAGAGCTTTGAGAAGATATTAGATTAGAAACTAGTCATTGATAAAAATTAATGATGTAGTCACTTTACTGTTAGAAGATGAAAGCATAGGTTTGAATTTAATTGGGCACAGTCTAAAAGTATTTGAAAACCAGTGCAGCAATAATTCCAGCTGTGTGGAGCTCACTACAGAGATTACTGATTTATAAAGAAGCTGGTTAGGTTTGGGATTATTTATGATTTATGATTTTTCTGCTGTAAAAAGCACTATTCTTATCAAAGTGGCCACTGGAACCACTTTTCATCTGCTACTTCTGTTTGTTTGAACAATCTGCATTATTTGAATTTTCATCAAATCATCAAATCATTCAAATACTCACCAAATAAATCAACTCTCATTACTTACTCAGTGTTTACTAACTAATTCACTTAACAATTCATTTACCTGACTGAAACTGCTATCATTTGTAAAAAACATAATTAACATATTATAATTAAGTACACTTAAACAATTATTTAACTTATGTACAACTTAGAGGCACCTGTGTATTTGTATGTGATGCCACTTCATATTTGCAGTATATCACAGAGGGCAGTATTGTACTGCACTATTTAATTTAATGGCCTTATTTTCTAGTTAAGTACTATTTTAATTACAGTTAACAGATAATGTACCAATCTTTTAAGAGTAACACACTGTCAAACCTTAAACCAGTACTGTGCTATGTTTTTGGATTCTAATATTTTACCAAAACAATGATATGACGATTTTTCCCACTAAACCTCCAACATGGATTCATGTTGAAGGTTTAAATTCCAAGTCAGTTTGTATACCGCTTGTGTACAATTAGTGTTTCCTGTTTTATTTCACAATTTATTTTTCTTGTGTCTCTTTATATAAATAACCGTGTATAAATTAGATCCAACTATCCAAGAAGTTGCAAGAGTAAAGCAGTGTGCTGCTTTCACACTGACTCTTCAGTATAAATCATCTATAATGTTAAATACTAAATTACTCAGATGGCATAAACAATTTAAAATATTTAATTACATTTGCTAATACTTCTGTAAGAAACCCTTATTTGTAAAGAAGTGTAAAGAAAGAATGCTGTAGTCCCGATACTGTTGCTCAGCGGATCTGAAACTTTAGAGGAGAAATTAGTAAAAGAAATGGGTACAACATTTTTGTAGAAGAACCCCCTGCACTCTTATTTCATATAAACCTGTTGGAGAGTTTGAAAATCAGTATCCAATATGTGTTTTTGAAGATTTGACCTAAAATTGTTATTATCTTAAATATATTACGTTATATTATATTACCTCATAATAAATATTGAATAAATATTTATCCTATATTTGTGGTTTGATTAGAAAATCTGTAATCAGAACGTTGAACTGAAAAGATCATGAAATGAACAATAAAATCAATTCATTTGTTTAGCTGCAGATATGAATATAATGTACAAGTAACTTCATGTGATGGTTGCCGAATGCATTTTGTCAGTGTTTTAGTAAAGGATCGATATACTGGTAGATTAGAGTAGAGTTCATGTGTATAGTATTAGTAAATGGATCAGTATACCATTATGATGGGTTGGTTTTCAGATATATAGGGTCAGTGTACAGTGCATGGGATTAGTGTATTTGGTTATTGTACTGGTAGGATTGGTGTTGTATCGATCAGTGTTGGAGTGTGTTGAATCAGTATACATGGGAAATAGATAGGTAAGATGGATAAGTGTACAAGTTTATAAGGTCAGTGCACAAATGCATTGGATCAGTGTACATGGACACTGGATCAATGCTCAGCTGTACTGGATTAGTGTACAGGTTTATAGGATCAGTGTTTCAGTGTGATGGATCAATGCACATCTGTACTGGATCTGTGTGCAGGTTTATAGGATCATTGTGTGTTAAATTAGTATATAAGTGAACATTAAGAAGTATATAAATATACAAAATTATCATGAATTCTCAATATTTCTTAATAATGTATAAAGTAAGATCACTGTTTGGGTGAATGATCTTAAATGCCCAATGAAATAAACTTCCCATCCTCCTGACTTTGGCAGATTGCTATTTCAATGGTGCAGCTACCTGGACTCAACACACTAGCCCGTGAGGTATTCTATTTTACTGCAAATTGAGAATACACAGTATAGATTATTAATTCTCTGACTTTTTTCAACATTAAGTGGCATTAGGTACTTGTCTGTGTTGACAATTCACTTCTAAGATATCACTGAATGTCTGACGTCTGCCTAGGTTGTTTTTGGTCAGTGACACACATCTGTTTTTTTTTTTTGTTGCTTAGATAGCAATACGACAGAAATGTACCTGAACACACCTTATTTCAAGACCACCATGCCCATTGAAGCATATATATATATATATATATATATATATTTGCAAGTTCTGTTTCAATTTACATGATGCAGGTCCAAGACAATAAAAATAGTAGATTATGCCATAATCTATTAATCTACTTATCTATCCTTAATCAGATAACATTTTACTAACAGTTTTAATCAGAATAACTGTAATTTATGGGGTACCTGCTAATGCACTTTATATTTTTTGTATACATGTAATTCATATTGATGATATTTCTAAAATGTTAAAAGTGTTTCTGTTAATGTTAACAATTTATTGTTTTCTATTAATGTTGGATTAGTTTGCTCATTTTGGCCTTAAAGCAAATGTTTTAACCTAAAATAATCAAAGGAGAAGTCACAAATAATTTGTGAATAAGTCTATTTCTAGGTACTGCCAAATATTATGTAAATGTAACCTTCATAACCTACATAAACTGATGAGCTGCTTATTCTTATTAAAAAAAGAGAAAGCCAAGAATGAATGAATGCAAAATGATTAGTCTACAATTTCTTTACAGCTAACGGGGTAAATATGAACAATTGTATGTCAGTAAAGATTATTTATATGCTTTTAATGTACAGATGTTTTGCAGTTCAAACATTGACCCATAATGATCTGAATAGGGTTTAGGGTAATAAAATAATGTTAAGAATTGCAATCTTTAGTGTATATTTGCATTAAAATTGTTTTAAAAATAAACATGTGTAAAAATCATTTATTGTGCCCTATTAGACAAAGCAATATATATGAAAGCATGTTTGGGAGAGTTGACTGGTCTGCACAGAGTCCAGACATCAATCACATCAAAAACCAAATGAACTAGAACAGAGATTGTGGGCCGGGCCCTCTTGTCCATCAGTTTTTCACTTCACAAATGCTTTTTTTTGAATAAATGGACAACATTTTCACTCCAAAATCTAGTAAAAAAATTTTTTTAAGTGTAAAAGCTGTTACAGATGTGGAGGGATGCAATGTGATGCAATGAAAGCTCTTAAGCTGTAATGTGCAGGAGCGCCAGTATTATTTTCCATATGCTGTATATTAAAATTGACTGGATGTATTTTTCCCACATGACAAAAGAAACTTATTAAAGAAAATAAACATTACAATTTTCCCCAGAATATTTGCTATATATATTTGTTTGCATACATTGTCACACAAAGAACATGTTCTGCTGCAAGTAAAAGCATCATTGTAAATATTTGTAGAATTAGTGCACTTTTGAATGACTATATGGATAAATAGGATTCATGTACCGAAGTATGAAATCACTGTACAGTTGTGCTGGATCAGAGTACAGGTGTAAAGGATCAGTGTACAGGTGTATCAGGAGATGTGCTCAGGAGAACTACTAAAAAGAGAGGAAGAATTATAATTTCCACCTTTGGTTCTGTTGCTGACAAAAGGTTGGAGCAGCTCTGAGAAATCTTAAAAAAACACTTGAAACTGTAGAGGGATGCGAGTAGGTTAATGATGTATTCACTGTAAGCACATCAATAGCAATCTTTGATTCTTTGTAGAAGAAGTGTTGATTATCACATATTGTGTATGATGAACGTCAACTCTGTGCTTGCCGGCATGTGGATCATGTGTCTGATTAGACCATACTATAAAAATCTCTCTAAGTCTTGGTTTATTATGAAGATATACAATTTACAATCACTTCATTTTTATCACACCTGCTTTCACTCAGCTATCATCCAGTTGCTGAAGCTGTAGATTATGCTGGAATAATCAGAGTGGCTACACCCTCATCAAACATATTCAGTATCACAAACTGCTCATTTTAATAGCTCATTAAATGCCGTATGGAATCATACTTCTTATGTAAAACAAGTGATGCATACTTTACTCTCTTATAGTTGCATAGTATTGTACAATATACATTAAATGACCAAGTATATGCAGCACCAGAAAAGTATACCTATTAGTTTACTGGAAGTTGTAAATCTTAAAAAATAATATTTTTCATATTATTTACATTTTCTTTAATGTATTAAGGTGTTTCCTAGTGGTAATAAAATATTTTCAACCTGTTCATGGCTTAGAGTTCTTAGTTTCTATAATGTTCAACTTAAGAGGCAGAATTTTATTTTGCATTTACTTTTGACATGCACAGCAGTAAATTTATGATGTTTATGGGTTTGACAAACTGGGTTATGAACACTATTTATTCTGACAAATTTTCATTAGACCCTGTCTTTAAATATGTATTTTCAACTAGGATCGGCATGGTAAACTATTTATGTAATAAATAAAGTTGTAGTATATAAACCCATTTAAAGATAAAAGTGATAAAAACAAAAAGTGAAGTGGAGGAAAAGAATGAGCTTATAAAGACTTTATAAAGTTCCACTGATAGAAATTTAACATTACTATGTGTTTAATTAGTGTATTAATTAAACCATCATTAAGCCATTGCACAGTTGTAGGATGATGTGTGGTTGGCGTGGGGAGGTGCTATTGATTTACCCCTTACGAACAGTTTTAGTCTTATATCAGAATCAATTGTGCACTATAATTAATGTTACAGTAATAGTGCTAAAAACTACAGATTGTGTCACTTTTACCATTTCTTTCCAAAATGCTTGAAGGGGTGTTATCTAGGGGTCAATGTTTCTGCTGCAGAACAGCTATTTTAATCAGAACCAGCCTGGGTTTAAGTGTGGATATACCACAGAGACTATTTTACTTTCTGTGGTTAATATGCCAAAGCAAACTCTTAATCCTCCATTCTAATTCTATTGGACCTTAATGCAGCTTTTAATACAGTGAATCATTTAAAACACTCTAACAAAACTTGGCATCTCTAAAGTGGTTTTAGAATGGTTTCCATCCTTCCAAGGTGTCATAAAATGGTGATGTTTCCATATCTTATTATGCAAACATTGGTGTGTCCCAGAGCTCAGTGCTTGGACAAAATGGACAAAATCTAAATTGGTTTCCGGTTGAGAAGAGGTCTAATATCTAGCTGTGTTGTTTAAAAAAATTTCAACACCAGCAAAATCAAGAATATGACTGATTAAATGAAAGATGTCAGTGTATACTCTTATGTGTGTTTCAATAGTTAAACCCACAATGTCCTAGCAATACAACCAATTAACAATTAAGTAGGTTCACAAAAGACCATACTTTTCTCAAGAGAGTTAACCTTCAAGGTTTTGTTTAGGACTTTCTACTTCTGCAATAGAGAGCATCTTTACCTTGTACATTTTCACCAGATACACAACTGTTTGTACTGTTATACTAACACTATGCAGAGAATTATGAACTGCACTCAAAAAGTAGACAGATTTTTACTGCAGCCTTGAGGACAGATTTATAGCTTTTGCTGCCTTTACTAAGGCACCACCATCTGCAATGTTACCACGCACCATTTTCCACCACCTGCTATAAGAGACATGAAGTTCCTGAGAGTAGACATTGTCTTCATTACAGCATATGTCTCTACTAAATATAAGTGTAAGCTTCCACATCAATGGCACCACCACCTATATTCAGATCACCCATATTGTGGGCACAAATGTACTGTTATGCCATCACAGATGGTAGATTTTTTTTTTTGTAATATACAAAGAATTCCCTGCACTTTGCTATGGTGATGAGGCTTAGATGCATCTATAATAAAGAGGCATGGTTTGGTTGGTAGATGTTGTGTGCATCCTAGGTATCGTTTAACGCTATGCATTGCATGTAGGATGTAGTAGTATGTAGGACAATGCAAGACTAATCTCTTCTAAAAGAACTGCTAACTGATTTGTGTTGTTTCCTCACTTGTACATTGCTTTGGATAAAACAATGTACTAAAATATTAAATGTAAATGTATGTAATATAAATGCATGTGCCCAGAGGTAATATTTACATTGAGTTTATTATGTTTAATTAAATACACTTTGCAAACTTTTATTTGCCTGTGGTGGTTTTCTGTATCATGTGTTATGGCATACTGTGCCATGTAACACATTCAAGTTTAGTTTACATGTAAAATGTCAATAAAATGACTCAATTTTAAATGAATTGTCCCCCCCCCATGATTTAACATTAAAACAGTTCAAATAAATTAGACGGTAGCAGATTTTTATGCAAAATGCATACAAAGAATATGACTAAAAATGTTTTGCTCAGACATGGTTTTTCCAGTGTAAACGAGACAAATGAGCCATATATCTACAGAACTTACAATTTGGAAAAAGTTGAAAAAAAAACATGTATTTTTAATTCCCATACTTCCATTTTAGACAAGTGGAAAATTGGATGTCTTTGAAATTTGGAAAAAATCAGTTCTACTGTTAGAGATGTCAGAAGAAATTGCAAGAATACAAAAGATCAGTTAACATCCTGAGTGTTTACTAATAACAAACCCATTTTTTCTCAAACCTCTATTCCAGTTAACAAATGAAAGCTAAATGTGTTTAGACAGTGCTGATTAAAGTAAACATGAATTATATATAAAGCTAATTTGCAAAGATGAACCGTCTCGTCAAACTGAAGCCTTAGTTATTATTGGCTGTAATATTAAACAGCTCAGAGTTAGAAACTCTTGCACTGAGCCAATTAAATCATATTATTGTAATCTACTAAATTAGTATTTTAATGGCATATATGTCTCATAATCTCCTAAACATTTACCTTACTTATTTTTAAATCTTCTAATGTATTACAATGTGATATAAAGAGATATATTGATATAAATATATAAACAGGCAAAAGGTACCAAACCTTGTCGAAGAAAAGACGTTAGAGAAAATAAAATTCAGATTTGGTCAGAGTACAAAGAGTGTCTGGATGATATGTAATGGGTTTGGTTAATATTTTGGTTTGTTTAAAGTTCAAACATAATTATAATTTGAGAGAAGTACCAAATGTTTGCATAAGGTTATATGTATACTTATTTAACAGTAACATACAATAATCTGACAGACATGATATGAGATGATCCACATCCCTGCACAGTGAACATCTCCTTATTAATTCAGAACTGAGCTTCCAATATTTTTACGGCTGACTTGCTAAACAAAACTGTTCTTTAAAGGTCATGAAATTTTAATCATCAGATGTGTAATGTGCTGTGGCTTGTCACTGCCATACGTTCTGACCCTTGTCACGATTATGAACAGAATGAGTCACTTTTGAATCGTTTTAATTGTAGCTGGTCCTGTAAAAATCCCTTAAAATTACATGATGTATTACATTTTTGCAGATCATTAAAAAAAATAAAGTAAAGTGATTTATTTTGCCTTCACACAGAGGAATTTGTCCTCCACATTTAACCCATCTGTGTAGTGAAACACACATATACACAAACTGGTAAAGTGAACGCACGTGCCCGGAGCGATGGGCAGCCTTGAATATGGCGCCCGGGGAGCAATTGGGGTCAGGTGCCTTGCCCAAGGGCACTTCAGCCATGGTACTTGGTGGGACCGGGAATCAAACCGGAGACCTTCAGGTGACAAGGATGGTTTCTTAACCACAATCAGATGACTGCCCCAATCTTATACAAATTTCATGATCATGATCAGCATAATAATATCAATTACCACACTGAATTCAAATAATTCAGAACCACCTTAAACATGCTGGCACTAGATGTTTTGAAGACGTTTTACCCCATCCACTCCATAAAGTGAGGTATTTCAAATCACAGTATTTTTCATAGCAGCACTGTTGCATCTGATCCTCTTGTACTAGTGCAACACATTGTCTTCCTCTGTTTTAATGTGAACCAGCATAATTTAACAAAACTTGTAATGAAAATAAGCTACATGTTCGTGCAGCTGTTGTGAGTTTATATAGCACACACCTATTTCGATCTTTATAACAATGATTTATATAGTTATAGGTTCAAACAAAAAATGAGCTTTATTGCATTTCTTTACTGGCTGCATGCTGAAATAAATGGTGTACAATCTACACATTTCTTTATAAAAGTATGATCCCACTTTTCTTTACATAAGAAATGTAGGCGCACTGATTAGAGATTTATTTAAGGCTGTGCCAAATTAAATTTAGCTGGCATTAAGCTGCAGAAGTATCAGTGTTAAGATCATGGGTTGCTACTTCCTGCTGTCCTGAGGCTATGCTAGATTAGATACCATGCACACAGCAGATGCTTACTTCTCACAAACTGTCCAATGCAATATCTTAAAAAAAACCCTGAACCCCATTACAAAGAATTGGTCTGTTTTGCCGCTTCATGCAGAAGTTGGATCTGTTACAAAATAGACAATTTGTGCCAATTTCTTAGTTTAATGGAATTTAAATGAATTATGTTACAGGCACTTTTAGGGTGGCGCAGGAGTGCAGAGGCCCTAATTGTGTGGAGTGCATGTCCTCCCTTCAGGTGACAAGGCTGGTTCATTAACCACAAGCAGATGACTGCCCCAATCTTATACAATATAAGTCCTCCCTGTGCCTGCATGGCCTTTCTCTGGGGTTTTTGGTTTTCAAGAATATTTTTATTGCATTCAAACTGTCGTACAACATACAGAACCTCATGTCATAGAATGATGTCAGACATCTACGATATAGTCTGACTAGTGACTAAAAGATAAGCGCCCCCATACTCCAAGTGTGTATTGCTAAAAATTATTTTTTTGTGATTTTTTTGTGATTGACTCAGGGCAGTTAATGGAAGAAGATTTGTGATACAGCCAAATTGCAGCTACGTATGCCAAATTGGTAGCATTGTAGGTAACATTGCCAAATCTGTATTAGTTATGGTCTGTTTTGGAACATAATGTGCCATACATGTGGGCCACTTATTGCTTACTTGCAGATAGCATGCTATGGGCCGCCAAACATGGAAGAGATGTGTTTTGGAAAATGTGGAAAATGTTTTGGTATGAGGGCCATGCAGTTTGCTAGTGTTAGATGCCACTATGTATATTTAAAATAATGTTTAGAAATTGTTACTAAAATACAAAAAAAAAGTTTTTTAACAAATAGATCAGTGAATAAACAATTTTCAAATTTGGGCTGCACATATGTAAATGTGCAAAAAGAAATTATGACAATTCAAAAACTTTAATATCTACAGGCAAACTAACTAAATCTGTATAGCCAAACTTTAGGCAATAACTAGTTTCATATGAACAACAAAAAAAAAAGCAAAAATTTCAGTTTTTTCCATTTTCTGGGTACTTCTGGGTATGTCTTTGAAATATTATTTTATGTAACCTGATAACAAATACATGTCTAATAATAATCTTTAAATTTTGTCACTGTGGAAAAAATAACCTTATGCAGGACGTAGTTCCAGCTCAGTGACCCTGCATAACTCTTACTGTTTACTTTTGCACCATGTATCTAAAAAAAATTCAAATGACAGGCAGGTCACCTTGGTTCAAATCTAAAGTGGACATAAACTCGACCTGTCCGGAACCATCTGTTAGTATCACCAACTTGCTGTCAGTGCAATAGGACATGCCATGCTGATGATTAGCAGTGTTTGTGTACAGAGCTAAAGAATGTCATATGCAGCAGACAGAATATTCAACACTTTATTCAATTTTATGTTCTTTTTTTGCAAATCTGATAAAAATATAAACCATGTTCCCAATATGTATTTTTGGCTGATGTATACAATATGTAAACATTTACTAACCTGCCATTATAAAACATTATAAAAAAAAAAAAATTGTACGTCAACCAAACTGCTACAAAACAATGTGCCAATGTACCAAAAACGCAAAATCAGAAACAATGTTTCCATGGCTGAAGTGTTGAGATTAAACACTTCTGAGTTCATCAAAACTCTGGAAGTTGAACAGTAATGTTAAACAAAATAAGACTGAAAGAGGCAAAATGTGCATCAGCAAAGAACTAGGTGGAAAGGATAAACTTCAATATCTGATACTCTCAAGATAATTCTACCTAATTCTAAAAACAGAACTGAACAAAACTCCATTGAAATTCAGTATTTGACCAATGCTAATTCAAACCTTATTCACAATATTTTGTGTAGTTCACAAAAGATGTGACATAAATCACAATTAAGTTTTCTTTTAGCAACCTGGCACTGGAGATACTCTTACAGTCACTCAGCAATGCTGGTCCCTCTGAAAGGAAAACTGGGCAGAGTGAAACAAGATGCCAACCCCTTGCTGGCCATAGGCAGAGGTTGAGGGTCATAAGTGACGCTTCTTGTTGGTTTGAGCTCTCAAACTGCTCTCACCCATTACTGAGCAGCTGGGGGAAACAAAAGCAATTGACACTGAGGAAAAAGGCGGGTTTAAATGCATGGAAGAAAAAAACCCCAAGAAGAACAAACACAGCTGACAATAATTAACAAAAGTCCATCCCGCGCAGTGGTGCAAATATCTCTGGCACAAAGGCGTGAAAACAGACGCGACTTTGAATTATGAACAAGCAATTGACACTGGGAAAACGGAGGGATTAAATACATGGAAGGAACACACAGGGCAAACACAGCTAACAATAATTATCAAAAGTCTAATGGGTTAATTAACACAAACCAGCACTGACAAATACACTGCAAACGGAAAAAACAGAAATCAGAGTCCATTAAGGAGTGCAAAGTGCTATCCTATCACAATGCTTGTGACAATTGATCTGCATAGTATATTAAAACTAACAAAATTGCAGACCACTGTAATGGACTGATTTGATCACTTAATATATTTTATTACAAAAAATACACTCTGCCAATTTAAAAAAATTACAAAAAAAGACCTAAAAAGATATATATTTTATATAAACTACATTATATCACACCTTTTCAATGTCACTACAGTCCTCCCACATTTAAGCTCTTAATAGATGGGCACACAATTACACAGACAAGCCACATGTGAGATACATTACCTTACCTGTAGGCAGCATAGTGGCGTCCTTCCTGGATATGCTAACCACTACCCCGCTGTGCTGCCCACAGGTTTTATTTTTTAATTATTTGAAATGAATTTTGATTATATGTGGAAAAGTGACCTCTGTTTAGGTTAATAATAACATGAAAGACATCTTATTTTACTGAAATAACTATAGCTATTTAAACTATAGTATTTTTTCATATGATTAATGCTCATGTACTGGTAGAGCTTAAATAATAATAATGATAATAATAATAATAATAATAATAATAATAATAATAATAATAACCTAAATAGAAAGATACATATTGTTCTACAGTGTAACAGCCCATTTTTATTAATTTGATAAATACGTATCTGGATCTGGTACTCAGGGTCTCTGGATTTTAGGATTTTGTAGTTGTTTATCAGACCCCCTACTCCCCATACACTCCTGATAAAAAGGATCGCTACAGAAACTGCATCCTTAGTCTAAATTATTAAAGGTAAAGCAAACATCACCAGACAGAGTGTGCAGAAGCTAAAATAAATCCAAACATTAATCTGAATGTAGGGCTTTGCTCTTGCATACAGATGGAAGTTTAATGAAGAAATCTTCTTTCCTTATGTAAACATTCCCTACTTTTAATACCAGCAGTTCTCACACATATGATGATTTATGCAAATGCCTCAAATGACCTCCAAATAATTTTGCATCAAAAACATTCAAGATCATAGTTTGCTTATAAACCATAATTAAACTGGTTGTATACTTCAGAAGCAAAAATAATTAATACAGGAATGTACAGAATAATAACAGATTTTTGATTTTATTACTTCGAATGAAACATACATTTTTGATTACATGTAATGTAAGAAAACCTATTGTTTACTCGAGCATTGAGATTGTAAATTGTGTTAAAACATTTGTATATGTATAGGAACTGCATCTAAAATAATTAGAATTTGCCTTTTGTGGCATCATCAGTGTTGATTAGACACCGGTTGGTGAATGGGAGGCAGAGCTAAGGGAACAAGGGAGGTAATTGATCCACTAAAGATTTGTCGAGTCACTGAAAGTAACTGAAATGTAAATTTTGATGACATCACACAACTGCTCAAGGAAGAGGAGTCCCCCAGCTTTGGTCCTTCCAAGGTTTCTTCCTAAAGAAAACAACATAACAGGGAGTATTTTCTTGCCACTGTTGCTTTGGCTTGCACTGTGGGGGTTTAGGCTCACAACATTTAAAATTGAACAACTGTTTCCAGTGTCCTTATTGCCCATGACAGCGAGTTTGCTACAACAGTGTCAAAATCTGGGATCTAGTTAGCATTCAGCAGGACCAGACATAAATCTTCAGTGATGCCAGACTTGGACCAGTGTGTCTATCTGATCTTGTGTGCAGATAGGAAAGCATGCATCAGAATCACAAGGGCTAAAGCTACTTCGGCTTGTTGGTGCTGCAGAGAGCCTGAGCACTTTCAGGACTGATGCCCTATAATAGAAATTAGGACATTAATTCAGTTTGCTGATGCACCGCAATCTGCTAATTAGACCGTGCCACAAGCTGGTAAGAAAAGTGAGGAGCACATATTACGCTTTGGTGGGCAATGCCATCCTTAAATTCATGACAAGTAAATTTTTTTTATATTTTTGTTCACATAACCCAGCTTATCCTCCGCTTTTGTATTTATTTATTTTATGTTCTTGTTAAAATGGTAATCCAATATGTATAATGACATTATGCCATGTGTGTTTACAATTCTGACCATGTATTTACAAGTACCATTGCAAAAAATGGTTCAGTTGCAAAAAAAAATAAAATAAAATAAAAAAAATTGACTGGCCCCTATACTTACAACTAATTAATTTGAAACCTTTGTATTTAACTAAAATTGAGAACATTTATGCTGCTGTGTCAGACCTCTCTTTTGATAAATAGAAAAAAAAGTCACACAGACACACTCCAAAATTTTGCAAACGCCTTATTAGTAGGCTAAAAGCATTATTAGTGACAAAGTGGTATCCTAGTATTTCTTTTTATAAAATGTAAATCATGTGATGTTATTTGATTGTGTTAAAAATATTACCCAAGTCAGTGCATTTTGCTGAATGGGGAAGCTTTAGGAAGCCAATGGAGAGAGAGGAGTAGTAGAGGCACTTACTTGGGTACAAGTTGAGCTGCCAAGGTTTCAGCTGTAAAGGCCTGATTGTACAAACAGGGGGACTGGCAAGCAATGCATTACAATAGTCGAGCTGGGACAAGATGAGGGCTTGGACTAACAATTAAAAAGCTTGCTTAGTCAGAAAAGATATGATCTTTTTTCATGTTTTAATGAAATCAGCATGTTGGAGACATTTAGGAGAAGTCAGATTGGAAGGTCAGGTCTTGATTGATTTATGGTTTAGCTGGAATTATTAGTATCTTTGTTTTTGCCAAATTTAATTTAAGATGATGGGCCTTCATCGAAACAGCTATGTTGTTGAGGCAGTTAGATATCTGACTAGAGATTGTAGTGCCTTCAGGAGCAAAATACATGTGAAGTTGGGTGTCATCAGCATAGCAATGGTGAGAAAAAACATGTGCCTAAATGACTAAGCCCAACGAGGCCATTTACAATGAAAACAGGAGAACACCAAGAAATGAGCCCTGAGGCACTCCAGTGTATACTTAATGAGAATTTTATGACACTTTGAAGGTCCTTTCTCTTCTTTTGGTCCTCTTGGCTTACTTTGCATGAAACAAGTACATAAGTTATTTTTTAATACCATGTTTTGCTCTGTCTTTTGTTGTAAAATAATTAGTTATTCTGAAACCCCACTTACTTCCAGAAAGTTCCTATCTTATATATGACACTAAGCATACCTCCCGCCTCCAAACTGAACAGCAATTAAATGCATTTGTTCTAAGCAGGAAAACATTAATGTAAATTAACTCTGTAGTAAGATAAAATCATAGAGAATTGTTTGTAAGATAGTAAAATTATTGCATAGGCTACAAATTAATAAATAAAGAAATAATTACACAAATAAATAAATGTGGATAAAAGGTTGAAGAATATGGACAAATGATGATGGAACTACTCTATTTATAAAGGAGTTTATTTCACTTACTGGTATCCATTTATTTATTGATTTATTATTGCCTCAAACATTATGTAACAATGACAGAAAAACATAAATACATTCACTTGTTTAGAAGACAATTTTATCTAAGGCTACTTACAAATGAGAGAACAACACAAATCAGTAGAAAATAACTGCTGCACTGTAGTAAAATCAAACCTGATCATTATCCAGATTTTTCTTTTTTTTTTATTGCAAGCCAAAATGTTAAATGTCAAGACACAATTAAGATTAGAAACTGGATTTGTTAGACACTTGCTGGGGGTGAAAGGCAGAGCCAACAGCAATGGACGTTGATTCGGTAATATTAATTCACCTGTGGCTGAATCCACAGATGAACATGTGTAGTCTTTATAAACTAAACATCTCATGCTGTAAAGAGAGAGATCCCAAAGAAGCCAGAAACATGCCTTGACAGCAGCAACACCAGCGAGTTGCTGTAATTTAATTGTACTTTTAATACAGTCTGTTAATCAAGCCTGTTCATATTCTTGTGAAACAAGTCCCCGGTCCTCATTTGTCTCACATTGTCAAGAACACAAAAATAGGTTTTTATCAAAGGATGTGTTAATGGCCAGTGTACCTGTTGATCTTGATGCAGCTGCTTACTTCCTCGTTACTGCACACAGAAGAGAGACACAATCACACAAATTGGCATCAGGTGTCTCCATTAACCTGATCTTCTTTACTGACTTTGCCTCCTATTCGCAGACTCTACTTAATCATGCCCTCATGCTACTGTACTATATAAATAAACTTTGCTATATAGTGTACTTGATGTCTTTTAAGATGTAAAAGCTTTTCTTTAATATCTAATTTCTGTAAGTAAGGTTTTGGCCTAGGATCAGATTTTTTGTTTTACATCCTAATGACTTTATTTTTGGTGGCCTGAAGTGAGATCTGCAGCAAGATGATCACTCAGAGTTACATGATTGATTTAGACAAAGGGTGTTTAAGTAAAGTGATTATATTTTACATGCTACAGTACCTTTGATTTGGCACAAAGCTCTGTAGTGGCATTAGCAGTGATCACATCTGGTTTGTTCTCATCTACATTGAGATCCAGAAAGTGCATACATCTCAGTTGATTTGCATTTGTTTCGGCTCTTCTGTTATTTATAATATTTGCTAATGTTTGCAAATTGTACTAATATTTTACCAGTAAAGTCATTCAGAGTACAGGAAAGTTGTAGTCAACAGTTAAACAAATTGCAGTGAAAACATCACACCAACCTAAACTGTACACACAGGTGCACACTGAGTTAGCTCTTACAATTTACCTGACAGCCCCCCCCACACCCCCACACATAATATGGTCTTATAAATCATGTTACTCAACACATTGATGGTCCTTAAGATGGCAGAGTTTCCCATTGCCGCTTGCCTACTCATATCTGTCCTGTGCAAGTGCAAGTGCAATAAAAGTGATGAGCATCTTACTATGAATATTGCCAGACAGATCAGGTATCTACAATCACATCCCACAAAGATTTTATTTATGGTTTTTAATACAGTCAGAATTTATATCCTGCTTGGTCTGAACATTTACAGGTTAAATTACTACCAATGTTGAGAATTAAATTCTTTTTGTATGAAAGTTGGGTGCAAGAGGTTGTGACTTGTGTTAGAAATGATATTGAGATTCTAAACACATGAGTGTTTTATTTACCGTATTTTCAATTTACAGAAATGCAATTTTTGTATGATGACAACATGAAAACAATGATTTCTTTTCTAGTGAAACTGCAGCTGGCTTTGCTTGTGGCTTTATATTTATTTCTTTGTAGCTCTAACTGATTACTGTCAAATCTTTGATCAAGTGTTTGCAAAAACAAAAATATTTGTAATGTTTTCCTGCTATGTTTTTTTCTCTATCTACAAACCAACATGTTTTTTGCAACCTTAATGTTGGTTTTCATTTCTATGTGGATGATGCACAGTTTTACTTATCAGCGCAAACAGATCCAGTAGCATAGATCAATAAACAAACAAAATGTAGAAAACCCCATCGAACACACTGATGCATGGTTAACTAGACACTTTCTTTACCTTAATCATGAATAAAAGTAAAGTATTATTTTTGGGTAACAACATGTCTGCTGAAGACAAGCTGCTGATTCAATTGAAACGTTCAACCTGCTGTTTATTTAAATAAGCAGCAGTGAGTACCAAATACATTCTGACATTTCAAGAAAAGATTTTTACAGAATACCTATGTTTTATATAATATAAATTTTGTAAATTCTATATTTTTTTTGGTTTGATATACAATTTAGTACGCAGTCTTTTACTAACATAAAACACATTAGAAATAAATGATCTGGTGGCAAAGCTTTGTTTATGCAGTACAAAACCTCCGGAATACTGTTCTAAGCCTGAGCCTTTATTACTGCAAAAATTGTATTTCAATGTAAATGATAATTTAGCATCTCCCTTATGGAGTATTTGTGTCAGGAGTATGATCTTTTAAACAAAAAGACAGACAGCAGTGATTCCATTATTTACAGCTTTTAAAGCAGGCAAAAGCAAAACAAAACATAGCAAGCAATAATCAAAAACAGAACAAGATCATGGTTAGCAGACAAATAAGCATCTAGTGGAAGATGAAGCAAATAAGTCATGACAAGGTTTAATTCTTTTAGAATGCACAAAGTAAGCATCGTAGCAAAAAAAATGAGGAAAAAGTGAGATGGCGAATAAAACATAAATGAGTGTCAGGTGTGAGAACTAAGAGGAAGGAAGAGGGTGTGAAAATTTCTGTCTTTACACCATTGAGATTCATGATTCTAATATATTATAATAATAATAATAATTATTATTATTATACCCTTAAGTTTAATTTTAATGAAAAATTTTAAATAGGGCACGGTGGCTTAGTGGTTAGCACGTTCGCCTCTCAGCGCTAGGGATTCCCGGTTCGAATCCCCATCTGGGTGGAGTTTCCATGTTCTCCCCGTGTCTGCGTGGGTTTCCTCCGGGTTCTCCAGTTTCCTCCCACAGTCCAAAAACATGGAACAAGTT
>JAFMOD010000594.1:331147-349900 GCA_019802435.1 Corydoras maculifer | reverse complement strand
ATTGGTTGCACTCAGGGAAAAGGGGGCTGAATAATTTTGCACATCGCACTTTTCAGTTTTTTATTTGTAAAAAAAATTGTTGATTCATGTATAACTTTCATTCCACTTCACAATTGTATACCACTTTGTGTTGGTCTTTCACATTAAATTCCAGTGAAATATATTTATGTTTGTGGTTGTAATGTGACAAAATATGGAAAAGTTCAAGGGGTATGAATACTTTTGCAACCCACTGTATTGAGTCACAGGGCGGTTTATAAAATTTTAGTTATTTCATAAAAATATAAGAATTCTAATTGAACATTTTGTGATGCTATTAAGGTGCACCACAAATTTAATAATTAAGTTTTCCATTCAATTACACAGAGGATTTTATGTATGCATGCCAAACAATATTATAGGTTTTGTCAGAGGCCATCATTGTGAATTTACTAAATCAGAGTTTTAATTTTTATTGATGTGTATCTTGTCCAGATTATTTACTAAATGACATGCGGGTCTGTAACAATATCAGAATTGTTAAAAGTCAATCTTAATGTATCTGATGCTCTTTACCATTTACAGAAGATTAATTACTTCCATACCCGACTAAAATGATTACTGGGAACATAATACTTAGACATTAACAAATTTCTTACAGAAACATGAGTAATTCAAAAACATACAAGAATACATAACAGTAAATGTGAACAGTTACAAATAATTACTTACAGTAATGTTGGCTGAGGTGCTGCAGTGGACAAGTCTCTCTTTCTATATCTCTTATTCTCATTCTAGAACCTTCTGTGTCTGTCTGCCCTCAACCTTTCTTCTCAGAAACTTCTCTTGTTTGAAAAACCTCTTACTTCTTCTGTCATTACATACACTATATAGCTCATCCAAATCTCTTAGGATACCATAAAACCATTCAACTGTGAAAGGACAAGACTTTCAGATAAGGGTGAATCAGCTGTGACATCAATAAAAAAATATTCTGTGTTAGAGATGACATGGCCTCTGTTGTCTTCTTGTCCTGTGTTCATTTGAATTACAGAAACTTTCTGAAGTGTGAGACCTCAGTTTCTCTCTGAGATCATGCTGTACCTTTGACATTTACCAGCTGATCTCTCAGGCCAACATGTGGCGTAAGCTAATGTGTAAAACATGAATTGGGCACCAGTATTCTGCATTATTTCACAAGCAGCTTGTAGTTTATATTTGTTAACCACCTTGACCACTATGAAAATATGGTTTGCATACATACAGTACCAAACACAGAACTACATTTGATTATTAAGTGATTAGAAGTCACTTTTATTTTATTGGTGTTTTATTTATTTTTGACTGTTTTATAGCTTATATTGTTTAATTGGTGTATTGTCTCATGTTGCATAGTTAAATATGTACAGCACTTTGTTGCAGTCCTAGTTGTTTTAAAAGTGCTTTATAAATTATAATCGCGACTTTTCTCGGGTCGTACAAGCATTTCACTGTGTATAACTATGCATGTGAAGAATAAACTTGACTTGACTATAAGTTAAGTTGAGATTAGAGCAAACAACTGCATTGGACATCAATCCAGCAATTACAAACATCTCTTAACAGTAACTTTAATTATCTCTGATTGTAAGATAACCACCATTTGTAAATAGTGAGATCAAACAGCATGATGAAATCTAAGCTATTTTAATTTTTTTGAAGCATTGTTTCCTGAGCCATAACTTTACCACTATTATGTTTATCATTTTTTAATTAATTTAAAGTCTGGATGGTTGTGACTTTTAATATAAGCTGGATATACATAGTCATATTCTCCAACTTGGGTCTATCATTAGAAAGTCACACAATTAAACCTTCAAAACAGACATTGACTTTTGCCTTTTAGTGAATTTTTCACCATTGTTGTTTTATTGAATCTGGTTTAACAAAAATAACCCAAAACCACTGAAATTACATAATATGCAACCAAGAAGGGACAATGCTGCCACTTCCCAATCATTCCATCTACTACCCTCCAGCAGCCACCTCAGTGTTTCTGTCAGAATAAATAAAACACCATGTCTTTTGCCACCAGGGAAGTTCTTGTCCAGCATGTGGCTGACAGATTTCAACAAAGACTGAACATGCTGCACTATTTAAATAGTGTATTTATAAATCATATATATTGTATACATTTACAATATTCCTATTCTAAATTTGTGTACCTGTAAATAATAAGAGATGGATAATAATTCACACAATAAAGTTCTAACGAGTCGAGTCACTGCTGGGGGGACAGCAAAGGTGCATGCCTTAATTGTGGCACTCTCTAAGAAAAACTACAATACCCAAAGAGTGCCACGCTAATTAGGTACAACCAGGTGCATCTACCAAAATATCTATTTAAACTCACCCCTGGCAGAACAGTGCATTGCATCATTATTATAAATTATAGGGTTCAGAATTGGAAAAATGAAGGCCTCATGTATTTTCATTTTATCCTCTTGATTTATTTATTTTTTTCTACAAAAACAGATATATGCTCCTAACAAAAGTTTTTAAATAAAAATCTGAGGTAGTGTGACAATTCTTAGTAATTCAGATGTCTTAATGTACCAATGTACCTTTGTTATGTTTACACAATTGCAAATGTCTATTTTTTATGCAAGTTCCAATGTTGAAAAAATAAATACAAAATAACACTTGCAGCTCTGATATTTGTTAAATAAAAGCCTTTTTTTCACATATGAATATCTATCAGATAAGTGGATTCACACATTAGATGCCATTCACAATGGCATCTAAAATCTAAGTCTAGACAACTACAAACATTTCTGTATAATACAATCTTCAGTCAAATAGGGATATAATAAGCATGCAGAAGATTCTCATTTTATACTGCAAATGACAGTAAAATAAAACAAAAACTTTGCATATACTTGTGTTTGTGTTCCTTAGAAATAAGAAGGGAACGAAACTGTTGAATCACTAGAGCCCGTTTTCAAATATACTTTGCTGACTGTAGTGTTGTGTAGGGTGCAATAACATGTTGGTTATGTCTGTAGGTATGTGTGAGTGGTTAAAGAAAGGGTTGTGTGTGTTGCTGCCACATTGTCTGTTCATTCGTGTCATAATCTTAGTTGCCTAGAGTATAAGAAAAAATACACATGTATTACATAAATAGGTAGGAAGGTAGGTAAGGATAGACTGATGCAAATATACTGGCTTAAGCAGAAGAAAAAAACAAAAAATAGACTTTAATGCTTTCATTTCCCTAATTCCATCTTATCTCTTTTTTTTAAATAATTTTATGGTTTATTTCTTTCTTTATATTTGAAGATGTGTGTAAATCTTTGTGCATTTTTCATTCTTACATTCTGTATTATCCCTTCACTCAGTCTATTCTCAGTCTTTTCCTGTCTCTTTTTCTGTATCTATCTCTCTCTCCCAGAGCTGGTGACCTACAACACCTAATTTATTCCTTCTCTTCGTGATCTCATTGTGTCAGAGTCATGAATTTGAGTAATTGCTTCAGAACAGGGCAGTGCTACGCTAAACTTGGTGCTTTGCTATTTTTAACCTGCAGCCTCCCACTCCTCCCACTTAAAAATTAGACCCAACATTAATAATAATCAATTGATTTCCTTAATAAACAGCTAAATGAGCCAAATTAATTTAATTAAAAAATTGCAATTGCAGCTTTAAGACACTTTCTATTAGAAAGAAAACTTATATTGTACAGTGTTCACACTGGATTTTAGCTCATTTTGCATAGTCTATATAAATAATAATATAATTATTATAATATCAAACATAATAATGTAACGTATACCTTTTATTTGCTATTTCATACATGTTGTATATTGATGCAACCCACACACACATGCACACACACCCACACACAGTAAGCGGTGAGAATAAAAATCAACAAAGTAATTTAAAATTTTGGTAAATACAATAATCAAATGCTGAAGCTCTGCATCTGTGAAAAACTATACTGCAGTATATACAATATTAAACCGCATTATACTGTACTGCATCACCAAAGTAAAAACAACATTAGGTAAAACTTTAGGTAAAAATGTCCAATTGCTATTAATATCACGGCCTATATATGTAAATCCTAACAAGACTAGATCTTTTTAATAATTTGATTCCTCAAGTTAAATCATGTTACAGAATTCAATATAGCATTATGTAGTCACTCATAATCTATTTAATGTTTAGAAAAGGGCATACATGAATATATGACAATATATAAGAACATGTATTTCATTTATTTATTGGCATGTCTTTTAATTGTGGCAGGAAATTGGGCTCTTAGAGTAAACCCGCAGGCACAGGTAGTACAGACGCCACACAGAAAGAACCTTTCACTCCACTACCAGCCCCCTGTCACAAAATGTGTTTGTCTGTGAGGTAGAGCTGTGCGATACCAAGAATTTTGGTATCGATCCGATACCAAGTAAATACAGGGCCAATATCGCGATATTCGATACCGATACTTTTTAATATTTAAGCTTCATTGATCCAAAAGTCCTAGTATAGAATTTCGCCAAACATTGTAGGTGACAACAAAATAATGTATCCCAATCAACATCTTTGTTTAGAAACAATGGAACAGTAATAAACCAAAGTTTGCTTTAATGTGAAGAAAATATATATTTTTGAGGTACAAAAGGAGAAACGACAATACAAATATAAAGTAAAAATGCTCTCCTCACTGGACAGTTTTTTCTTTCTTTGTTTCTTTTTTTCAAATAGAATTGTTCTTAGGCAAAACAACAAAAAAGGAATTATCTTCCTTTCAGTGCAATTCTGTTTTTTCTTAAATGAAAGGAGTGTAAAAAAAATATCACTTAACACAACTTAAAACAAAAGTTCCTGAGTGTGTGTGTGTGCCTGTGCCACAGTGATATCAGCATTACAGACTCAGAGAATAGACTTTGATAAATCGGCGTGCGCACAAAAAACTTGGGTATCGATCTTTTTACGCAAGTATTGTTCAATACCAATACCAGCGTTGGTATCGATATTATCGACATTTGTATCGATCCGCACAGCTCTACTGTGAGGGACTGGTGACCTGTACTAGATGTTTTTGGATGGGTTCCACATCCCACTTCGACTCTAATTAGGATTAGTGTCTTTGAAAATGAATAAATATTTTAAAATACACTGTTAATTGGGCTACGAATTATTGTTCAAGTGTACAATATTGCAGTTTTTTTTATCTTTTATCCAAAGCGACTTACAGATGAGAACACCACAAGTTAGAAGCCATGAAGAAAACCAACTATACTGTAAATTCATCAAACCTGATTGTTATTCGATGCTGCGGCACACGCCCCCCCCCCCGCCTCATTTATTTATTTTTATTTGTTAAAGAGATGCGTCTGCAGTAGTTTTTTAAAACTGTTTAGTGATTCTGCCTTACGGACAGAGTTGGGAAGAACATTCCACCATTTTGCAGTGGTGAACGCCACGGAGTGCGAATTAGCTCCTCGGTGAGGTGGAATCTCCAGGCGGCGATCATCGCTTGAGCGAAGTGAATGGGTCGGAGTGTATTTTGAAAAGATGGAGTGAAGGTAGGAGGGGGAAGATCCAGAAATGGTTCTGTATGCTTATAAGTAGCACTGTTTTAATTGGGCGGCACGGTGGCTTAGTGGTTAGCACGTTCGCCTCTCAGCCCTAGGGATTCCCGGTTCAAATTCCCATCTAGGAGTTTCTATGTTCTCCCCGTGTCCACCTGGGTTTTCTCCGGTTTCTTCCCACAGTCCAAAAACATGGATCAAGTCAATTGAATTCTCCAAATTGACCCATATAGCGTGTGTTTGTGTGAGTGATTGTGTGCCCAGCGATGGATTGGCATCCTGTCCTGGGTTTGTCTGCCCAGCGCCCGAGACGTTCTCCCCTGGATGGGCATGGGGAACCCCCCCGCGACCCTAATATATAGGATAAAGCGGAAGATAATGAATGAATGTTTAAATTAGGCATGAACATACATATTTGTGCTCATTAAACTTAATCATTATATGAAAATGTGAGATATACATAAGCAAAAGAAAAACAGTAAGAGAAAAATCGAGAGTAACACAAAAAAGGAAAAAAAAAAGTAATTTTAAATGTAACATTGTTCAAGCCCTAGTTCTATCCCGGCTCGATTATTGTAATGCGCTACTTGCCGGTATCCCAGCTTCCACAATCCGACCTCTTCAACTAATTCAAAACTCTGCAGCCCGACTTGTGTTTAACCAGCCCAAGCGAGCACATGTCACTCCTTTACTCACTTCCCTCCATTGGCTTCCTGTAGCTGTTCGCATTCAGTTCAAGTCACTGACTCTAGCATACAGAACCATTTCTGGATCTTCCCCCTCCTACCTTCACCCCATCTTTCCTAAATACACTCCGACCCGTTCTCTTCGCTCCAGCGATGATTGCCGCCTGACGATTCCACCTCACCGAGTAGGTAAGTCGCACTCCGTGGCGTCCACCACTGCAAAATGGTGGAATGCTCTTCCCAAATCTGTCCGTAAGGCAGAATCACTGAACAGTTTTAAAAAATTACTGAAGACACATCTCTTTAACAAATACCTGTTGTAAACCCCCCCCCCCCCCCCCCCCCCCCCCCCCCCCCCCCCCCCCCCCCCCCCCCCCCCCCCCCCCCCCCCCCCCCCCCCCCCCCCCCCCCCCCCCCCCCCCCCGGGGGGGGGGGGGGCGTGTGCCGCGGCATCATATAACATTCAGCTTTGATGAATTTACAGTATAGTTGGTTTTCTTCATAGCTTCTGACTTGTGGTGTTCTCATTTGTAAGTCGCTTTGGATAAAAGCGTCTGCTAAATGACTAAATGTAAATGTAAATGTAAATTGGGTCCAGCTTGCAAATAATGTACAATAGGATCTAATTTTGGATTCATTTGCTAATTTAAACACTAAAGTAATTTTCCAATAATTTAGACCTAGTTTACTTTTAAATTAAATTAAATTATAATATGATACAAACTAACTGCATTCAAACTAAAACACATAATACATTTTACATAATGTTTACTTGTTTGTTGAGTAACTGTGTAGATACTTGTGTAGCTATTTATTTTTGTTGTTGTGTTGTCTTGCAGTGCACTCACAGAAGTGGATGTGCTGCATAAGCATCTGCAAGCTTAAGAACCAAACTGCTGCCAAATCCCAGACCCTATATATTTTTTCAAGCAGAATTTAATGACCCATTGTGGCAGCAGCATTCTGCTAATCAATGCTGTCGTTTTCTCCCTGAGGGCTTGTTAAGACAAAAATGCACCTCTTCATTCTAGCAACGTTCTGCCATGCAGGCGATAATGTTGAGATGCCATAGTGGTCTAGCCATTCAGGCTATTCAACAAATAAATAATTCGTTCTTTGGTGTGTGTGTCTAAATATTTTAAAGAGGAGTCTGGGTAGATTAAAATTGTAAAAATGCATGCAATGTAAATTTAGTAGACAATGTTAAAAGGTGGCGGCACGGTGGCTTAGTGGTTAGCACATTCGCCTCTCAGCGCTAGGGATTCCCGGTTCAAATCTCCATCTGGGTGGAGTTTCCATGTTCTCCCCGTGTCCGTGTGCGCTTCCTCCGGGTTCTCCGGTTTCCTCCCACAGTCCAAAAACATGGATCAAGTCAATTGAGTTTTCCAAATTGCCCCATATAGTGTGTGTATATGTGCGTGTCTGTGTGAGTGTGTGCCCAGAGATAGATTGGCACCCTGTCCTGGGTGTATCTGCCCAGCGCCCGAGACATTCTCCCCTGGATGGGCATGGGGAACCCCCCCGCGACCCTAATATATAGGACAAAGCGGAAAAAATAATGAATGAATGAATAAATGTTAAAAGGTTTCAAACATCAAAATTTCCTGTTTACAATAATAACAGTCTTTTAGTTCATAATTTACCAATGCTAATAAATTCTAATTAGGGTAACAGGGCAAAATACTGGAAAACACCTTGAAAATGTTGCCAGTCCATCAAAGAACAGACATACACAAACTTTCACCACAAGCAGCAATTTAGTTTCTCCACTTCACATACTAGCATGCTTTTTGGAGTTTCTGAGGACAACCAAAATGATGGCCATACAGCAGGATGAGGCACGAGCCCTGCTATTGTAATGCAGGACAATAAACAGAAGATCCCCATGCTGATGACATTCTACAAGGAAATTGGCAGCTGTTAAACATTTGATTTTGCCAGATTTTCTGTCACAATACATTGGCTCATTCTTTATGGGAGAGATTTGAACCAGAGGACCACACATTTTTTAGCAGTGGACATTCTTAATCTGAAACTGATTTAGGAGTTTCAGTGGCTCCACCTTGACTGCCATTCAACTCATCATCATGGACTTCCAGAGTATAGAGCACAATATCTGTGGTCTGCTTTCTGCCTACCTTCCTCTACAGATCAACTGGCAGTAAGCAACATGTGTAGGGTGACCACTTGTCTGCCTCATTTTCTTTCTTTCCTAATTTTGATCCAAAACAAACTGTTTTGCATACGTTCCACAATATATTAGACTCTTATGTTCACTGGTTGCATTGGATTTCGCACTAATGTTTTTATTTAGCCAGCCTTTGTTTTTGAATCCAAAGTCTTTATACCATTTAATATATACCATGTCGAGTTTGTTTCCTGCCTTATCTTGCATGTCTAGCAACATGAAGTTGCATCCCTGTAAGTGTTATTTGCAGTAATTTATTAATAACCCTGTCTCAGTTTGATCTACTTTAGTGTGCATCTCCAATCTTCAAACTATGTTGTTGTTTGGTGTAAGAAAATGAAAAAAAAAATTACAAAATATTATTAAAAGCAGATGCTTTTATCCAAAGCGAGTTACATGTAAGCAAATAACACAAGCCAGAAAGTTAAGGATTAAGTTGCTGAACAGTATTATTAACCCTGATCATTTTCCATCATATGGTTTGAATGCCTAAATTTTTAATGCCTAAAAAAAAAATTCATTGAGTATGTGTGAAAGAGAGAGAGTGTATATGAACAGATTACAAACTTAAACTTAAGTATATACTCCATATTATAGTTGCAGTTGAAGAATTATCAGGTAAAGGTGGTCAACTGCAGTAACACACAGGTTCCTCACCCATGCAGCATCATAATTTTTTGTTCTTGAGTTGTTAAGCTTTTGAAGTCTACCTCCAGTCCTTCTCCACCTATCCTCAGTCCTTTAAACTGCCTTGTCAGCTGCACTTAGTTTCATGTGTGCTTTTGGTTAATTTATTCTCCTTCTAAACAGAGCAACATCAAAAAGGAGCGCAGGAACTCAGCATGTGAATAATGCGAGTCACATCCGGCGTGCATACTGATCACAGCAAAGAAGGAAGTCTGACCTTCACAGCAGATGTGAGAGTAACTCAAAGGAAAGTTTGGTGTGACTTTTCCTCTCAGGCACACATGCCCACATATTCCTGGCATAGTCCTTATCTACAAACAAGCAAGTATGGAGTGCATGTTGACAGTGCAGACAGTGCCCTTTACCAAATGCTCTGAAGGTCTATTATAGAAAAAGAATAAAAGGAGCTCAACTATATGCAACATTAATGAGTCCCTTCCCAGTGTGTATGTTATTGCCCCTCTCTGACTGACCTACACCTCGTTAAATACCAGCAGAGATGTAGTTGCATACCTTTGTGGTTATAAGGAAAGTATTAGATCTATAGTGACATACAGATTTCAGACTGTTAAATAAAACTGCATTCGTGAGCAAGTATAGCAATGCACATATTTTTGCATGTACAGTATGTATATACATTTCTTTGTGTGTAATGATTTAACCTTGCTTGATATAAAAGATTCCACCAAAATTGCAAAATAGATTTGATAAGTTTATAGTATGCATTGTATAGTGTTAATTTGAATGTGTTTATTGTCAATTTAGTGATATTAATAATGCAGAACTATATGTATGTTATTTGTATGATATATATGTTTTGCACTGTTATTAAACTGCTTTAACCTGTAGCAGCTAACTCCCCAACCTTATCTTCACTCCACTCACACTACAATGTCCTTATCAGCCCTCCTAAAACTACACTTTAGATCTAACATATTCGTTCTTCTTATTTTCACATGTCGTCAAACACAAGTCTACTCAACTCCACCTACAGTTAAGCCTGTCACAAATGCCCAGAAATAAAACAAACTCCTTGCTAATCACCATCAGATCACAAAGGAGGAGGATAAAGTGTATAAATGTCTCATTTTGTATTGTGTCAGTGAAGTGAGCAGTTATACATCTACACTGTGCTGATGTATATTTAGAAGGAGCAATTAATTGAGACAAAAAAGAAGAGGGGCAAAGGATATGAGAATGATGGAGGAAAAAATAGGAGGATGAGCGCTGGAGAAGAAAGAAAGGGAATATGAGAGGATTAGGATATAATAGAAGCTAAAGAAATAGGAAGAAGATGAGGTAAAGAAAGGAAAAAAGAAAAAAGACAAACAGTGGATAAAATAATCACTGCTGCATTAGCAGTAAGTGATAAAGTCTCATGCATTAAGCCTAAACTAGCTGAAGCTAATAATTGAATATTTAAAACAGAACGATACTGGCTTCTGATGTTATTGAAATATTTTTGATTAGGAATATAATTCAGTTTGTATGTTAGCAAATTAAATGAATTGTAATACACACTATTAATTTCAGAAAATAAGGGTTACACCTATTAGACAAAGTAATGTGGCACTTAAGAGGTGAGAGAATAAGTAAGAGACAATAAAGCTTTTGAGTAAAGTCTGTAATGCACACAAAAAGATCTTATCTCTAATTAACAGATTAAGTGATTTATGCCATGTATCTGTTTAATAAACCTGTTTTTTTAGGGTTACCTATAAAAATGATAATTTCGACTTATAAGCGACATTGGTAAATTTCCATTATCATCAGGATTGCTTACTTAATTCCATTATAGTACATTTTTATGTGTCTTTGACACACAGTTAAGTGAGATACACTGCAAATGCTGTGGATTAAACATAGTTGCTAGAATTTAATAACATCAGAGCAAGTGGTATGATATAATAAAAGTATATGGACAATAAATTATGAAATCCATATTAGCTTTTAAATGTACAAAACTTTGGTCAGGTAACTTAAATAATGTCAAATTATGTGTACATAAATATAGTTTGATAATTTATTATGTAATGTGATGTACTTCATTATTCCATCAATCAAATTAAACACACACACACACATATATATATATATATATATATATATATATATATATATATATATATATATATATATATAATGTGTGTGTGTTTTGTTTTGTTTGTAGATTAAAGAAAAAAAATGTTATCAAGATCATCATGATCAAAAAATTGTGCTTTGCTGTCTGATGCTAAATGGGGCTGTTACAGAGAGAACATTCTGCAGCTAAAGGTAAATCAGGGCTTTAAGCAGTTAAAAGCTTTTCATTAGCAGATGGTGCAAATAAATGTTTTAATGAGCATGAGATGAGCTGTGAGTGTGGGGAAGCTTATTTCACACATTGTAGTCATGCATGTAGTGCATCAAATTGCATACATCTCTCTACTTACAGATCAGATTACATCTCCCACTACCCCTAATCAATTAGCTTTGGTTTTATCATAATGCTGAAATAATTAACCTGCAGTAAAGATTAATTTTATTACTGTGTTACAGCAGAACTGTTCTCCACAGGAGCGTTTCATAAAAAAGAGCCTTCGGATAAAGATCTATACAATATGCATGAGTCAGTGTTGCAATAAAAAATAAGTTGGATAAAAGTGTTGATTATCAACAAAGCATCAATTGCAATTTATTAAATAAACCATCTAAACAAAAGCAGTTTTAAAGTAGAGGTGGAGCTGCATTAATAGTCAGCTCTGAGTTCCGTTTTATTTGAGATAGTCATAAACAGACAGAAGACATTAGGCAAAAGTCACAAGCCACTGAAGTTACCAGTGTTGGCCCTTGAGCAAGGCCCTTTACCCTCATTGCTCCAGTCTTTCAGTGTCATAGCTGTGCTGTGCTCAGAACCCAACCATCATGCCGGGTTACTCGTAAGTGGCTTTGGATTAAAGAGTCTGAATAATGTAACTAAACTAGTCTGAACCTAACATAACTTCGGGTTAAATGTCCACATAAAAATGGAGAATGTAGCATATAGGTAGCATATCATAGGTCCACAAACAGTTTATGTTGTATTTTTGGTCCCATTTCTACTGTGCATTTAATTATATTACTCTGGTAAGTATTATATTCCACTGTATGCTACCAGTCTTTTTGTTTTGCTTCTGCATGGGTCTAGGGTGTGTCTTTTTCTTTTTCCTCATTTTAAAGTGTTATATTGACAGCCTTATAGACTCATTGTGTTTGTTTGTTAGGTTGATTTTATTTGTTTATTTATTTTTTAAAATTCTCATTAGCTGCCTATTTGTTTAGTGGTTAATTAATGTTTCAGCGTGCTGCTAATAAAAAGTATGCATTTGTTAAATTAATTTTAAGATTTTAATATGTATGTAAATGTTTAAATTTGTGACTTAATTTTAATCTGTAAATGATTGTAAATGGTTTAACTATTTAGTACATGTACTATAAATTACTAATACACTTGTTGATAAAATTTTTTTACAATTCATATGAGTTAGTTTTGCTTCTTGATATTCAATTTGGTATGTTCCTAAAAGTTTTAAGTTAAGACAAACCATATAAAATTGGACCAAGAAAAAAGAATCTAATGAATCCCACCTCTGCTGTGGAACCATGTACACAACGCTGAAAATAAACATTCATCTGAGAACATTAACTTTCTGTACCAAGCGCCAAAGCCTGACTTTCTGGAAATTAAAGTATGATGGAGAGCAAACTTGCCAATTTTGAGGTGTGCTCACTGTAAGTGGTGGTTTGTAAAAACTCATTAGTGCCCAAAACCATCACGTGAGGGCGAAATTGGTTCCCTGTGATGTCAGTTTTATTCCCAGTTTCTCTCTGCTTCCAGCTCATATTCAGAGCTTTACTAAGAATGCATAACAAATCTCACATCATAATTCAGAGTAATATTAGCATTCATTTTGACTACTTTGTAAGAATAAAATATAATAAAAACAAAAAAAAAAGTTTATTTAATTGTTAAGTAAATGTTTATAGAACTAGAATAGTCACAAAAATAAGAAATAAAATTGAGTATTAATTGGTAAGTTCAATTGTTTTGTTTACATTTACATTTACATTTAGTCATTCAGCAGACGCTTTTATCCAAAGCGACTTACAAATGAGAACACCACAAGTCAGAAGCTATGAAGAAAACCAACTATACTGTAAATTCATCAAACCTGAATGTTATTCGCTGCCACGGCACACGCCCCCCCCCCCCCTTTTTTTAAATTTTTAAAATTTTTTTTTTTATTTTTTTTTTACAACAGGTATTTGTTAAAGAGATGTGTCTTCAGCAATTTTTTAAAACTATTCAGCGATTCTGCCTTACGGACAGATTTGGGAAGAGCATTCCACCATTTTGCAGTGGTGGACGCCACGGAGTGAGACTTACCTGCTCGGTGAGGTGGAACCGTCAGGCGGCAATCATCGCTGGAGCGAAGAGAACGGGTCGGAGTGTATTTAGGAAAGATGGGGTGAAGGTAGGAGGGGGCGGATCCGGAAATGGTTCTGTATGCTAGAGTCAGTGACTTGAACTGAATGCGAGCAGCTACAGGAAGCCAATGGAGGGAAGTGAATAAAAAATTTTGTTAATAGGACAGAGATAGCAAATTTATGTAGGCAACAACAATCAGGTTAGCAAAACTAAAGCTATGGCTTAAGCAGTTTCTATTAATAAATAATCATTTTATTTAAGCTGTAATAGATATATTGTTGTGTGTTTTATGTAGACACTTAAAATCCATTTTGCACATCCATCTACTCTACTGGTTTATACAAACCATTTTATTGCAAAATAATATCAAATTTAACAAACAGGTACTGATCATGTTTGCTTTAGATGTTCTATTTTGAGCTGCTCTGAAAGCTGTATTTAAATTAAATATGAATAAATACTGAATATCTGACCCTGCAATTTATCGGGTACATTGTATAAACTAAAATATAATTATTGTAGCATTTTAAAGCACTTGACTTGACTATGCCTGTTTATGTTGCTGTATATATAACTTTATATATATAAGCGGAGCTCATTTATTCACAGACATTTCTTAAAGTCTCAGCTGTTAGCATCCTTACTGCTCTGTGAGTTTAAAATGGGTTCTTATTTGCTTCAGTTACTACAGCTGCTGTGCTCTGATAAGAGATGGGCAGAGAGACTAATGCATCTTCCTTCGTTGGGCACGACAACTTTAGCTTTTCATAGCAAGCACGCTAGCTGCATTCTCATTTACGCACAGAGAGGAAAGACTAACTGATAAAAAGGTACAAGGATTACACAGAATGACCTGAATGCACCATACCTCTATATAACCACAGCTGCCTTAGTTACCATGCACGTGTGTTCTTTTATTTGTACTTTCTTTTTTATTAAATTCTGCTACCATGATCTGTACCATGATTGAGTACATTCAGAAAGACAAGTTTAAACTGAATCACAGATCAATGCAGCTTTAAATTAAAAAAAGTAAACAAGAACATGATTTTGTGTCTGTCACACTCAAATGGGCTTGTTTCCATAACCATGAGTATTTATACTGTCACATTTGCTGCTATGAAACAAAATTATATACAAATAAATTTTGTTTAATTAGTACCTTGTTTAAATAACATTTTTTATAAGGTCAGACATGATGTTGGATGAGAAAAAAAAAATGTTTAAGTGAGGTTAAACCATGGCGCGGTGCAAGCCACTGGAAATCTTTCTCACAAGAAGTTTGAAAAAGCATTTTAGACTGGAAATACATAACTTCCAGTGTGTTGCACATACATGTGACAAAAATGTATCTCTATGTAAGTAGTAATATAAGTGTAAGAATATTTGATTCTGAGAGCATAAATATGTCTGTTTAAATATGCATTGTGTGTGACCTTGAGTATGTTCAATATGTATGTATGTATGTATGTATGTATTTGTATACATACATAAAGAAGTAGATTCAAACCAGAAGGTGTTTCCTTGTAACAGATGTAATTGCAAAAAATTGATGGTGGAAGATTTGCTCGGTCCAGGGATGAAATGCGAAGCACAAATAAAGAAGCTATGTGCGGTTCAGATAGGCAATTTGTTCAAAAAGAGTATTTTAGAAAACTTACCAAAAATGAGAAAACAGGAAATAAGTATGACTAACAACTATGAACAATTGTCAGTAACGGAGATAGAACTCAAGTGGGCTTAAATCATAAAAATGAATGATCAATTAACAAAACAAGTAAGACACCCAGACACCCACAACAAAACTAAAATTACCCATAAACAAAATATATACTGTAGGCCTAAATAGAGCTAAACTTAATACAGGCCTAATGAGGGCTATAAGACAAGTCCAAATCTGAGTACAAGGATATACAGGAATAAACAGAGTACTAAAAATACAGGCCAAAAAAGAACAAGACAGAGCAGAGTTTACTGGAGGCTGCAAGAACAAAGAAAAGAAAGTGAAAAATAAAACAAAACTAACTGCAGGGAAAATTAACACAAAATGGAAACTAATAGAAAGTGAAGGGTCAGAATAAAAGTATAAAGCGGAGAGGGGAAAAGTTCTTTTTGACAAATGGGCTATTTGAATGTATGGATTTTGCTCCTGGAGAGGCAGATTGGCTCAGGAACACAGATGTACAAATAGTTCTTTATCTAGCAAAAGATGACCCTGTCTTGTTTTAGCGTGAAACTTTAGTGTTGTAGTGTTCAGTAACACGTCTGCAGTGTATAATAGCTGTGTGTTACTGCACATCTGTCCCATGCCACCAAACAACTGACCTGTACTACTGAGCAACTGTGCAATGTCACTAAACAGCTGTTCTGTTGTGCCACGCCTTAGTCCTACTAAGTAACTGTCATGCAGCATTAAGTGACTGTTCTGTGCTTCTGTTATGTAATACTTAGCAACTTTTATTGTGCCACGGCACTCTTAAAAGACAGTTCTCTATGACAATTTCTCACTGCCATGAGCCTATTGGAACTATCATGTAACACAGATTTTACAGCGGTTTAGTAATGCATGACAGCAGCAACAGTACAGTACTATTTATGCTTTTACTATTTTATTTAGTAGCAAACAATTCTTAAATATTATGTAATTCATATTTTAAGTCTGAATTTTAAACAGATGCAAGTACACACTTAGATAGCAAAGTTGCAATTCAATGCAGAATTTAAAGTAATGTCAAGGAAGACGGTGAGATGATTGATTTTATCTGTGGCTGGTCTGTGTTGTCTGTGTGAAGCTTGATTGAGCCAGAAAGAAAAACAGCTGGTAAATTTGTTGCATTGGGGTGGTCGTCTGGTAGTATGCCCACCGGCACTTCCAGAATCACACTTTGCATTGGGATTGGCATATTGGTTCAGAATGCTACTACACAATCAGCCACTCTCAACCGAACTAAAATGTCTCTCTGTCTTCTATTGAGTCTGCTCTTCTGTCAATTTGTGTGCACTTGCACATACAGTGTGTGTGTGTGTGTGTGTGTGTGGGTGTGTACACTAAGAGGTAAATAGTGTCATTATGGTGTGTTGATGGTATATTATGAGAGTAAATGATGGTGTGATTGCTTTGAAGTTTTTGCTCATATATTTATTTACATAAATAATCCTATATGATATCTGAGTGGTAAAAGTTTGTGGACCTTAGTGGATGATGTAGAGGTAAAATTAGAGTCAATAATTCTTTGCAGGAATATGAAAATTAGTAAAGGGTTCACAAACTCAAAAACCACTGAGTATATACACACCTCTTTTTTGTCTGATTCAGAGAGAGACAGATAAGATAATACATATGTTTTTGTACATAATGTATGCTTAATGTTTGTCTCTTTCTGAATTTGATTGAGATTTTATTTGTGAGGAAGTTAAATGTTTCTGAAAGTTTGCTGCAGTGCCTGCATTAGCATTCAAAGGGCTTGGTGGAGGATAGAAGGGGATTTTGGTGGGACTGAATTGATCAGGACCCTTTTCCCTCTGTCTCGTCCACTTTATTACTGCAGAAGTGGCACTTTCAAGACTAATTAAAGCTGCAGTGTAATGACTAAAGAACTAGCAGGAGAGAGGAAGACAGTGAACATGGTGTGTTCTCTTAATTTCATGCATCACAGAATTGCTCTGCTGGCTGTTCAGATTAAAGCTCAACACTCTATGAAAAAAGAAGAACTCATACAAGGACTTGATAAAGCACCTACAATATGCCATACTGCAGCTAAATTGTAGAAGTTTTAAAACAGCAGTTTGTATTTGTATCCTTAGATTATAAAAACGAAACACACAGATTACACAAAATATATAATACATTATAGTTATATAACAGACAAGATAAACACAGATAAAACCTGCACTGTGTCCAATTTAAATAAAAAACAGGCACAAATAAAATATAAAAGATTCATAGTTTACACCAAACAAACCCTGGAATAAATTCAGATTACATAAACATTAAAAAAAAAAAAAAAACTTTTTTAGACATCCACCATTCTACATTTTCAAGTTTAAAATTGTGACTCTCCTTTATCTTTGTCCTAAAACATTGATGGAATGGCTGTTCCTATTTCTGCAAGCACATCCTAAAAATTTGTGATTTAATTATGAGGAAGCCACATGGTCAGGGCAAACCAATGAGATATGCTCCCTCTAGTGGGTGGAAAATACTTACTACAGAAAGAGGTAGGTTCAACTCAGTGTTTCTCTTTCAGGTAAAAATACAAAATGATGTAAAAATACTCCTCTTAATAAAAGCTGCAAAAATACTCCTCTTAATAAAAGCTGCAATATTAGACTTTAAGTTTGCTACACTGTTTGATAATTGATACACTGTTTTTCTTTTCTTTTAACCAAAATACACTAAGACTATTTCATTTATTCATTTTTGAAAAAATACATGAATAATTAGATTGTGTTTGAAAAGCAGATGTTCCTGTTTTATAGGATTCCATTTACTGTAAAGAGTTCACATTTAGCTTTGAAGCTTGACCTTGCAAAGGTTTAGATTAGTGATTTTTTTTTTCAAAAATATTTTTTATTAGGAGAAAGTTAAAGTAAACACAATACAACATCACATTTATATACAGAATACCTTCACAACTTTCCCCATTTTTCCACCACACATCAACCAAATTTTATAATAGAACACACACAAAAACAGAAGTATCCCCCAATCCCCCCCCCCCCCCCCAAAATGTCCCATCCCAGCTCACCACAACCAACACGTACACTGCCAACAGCAATCGCTACAGAAAAGCCACAACACTTGTATGGAAGCACACATTTAACCAGGTAATACTTTTAAGTTGGAAAAATATGATATGAAGGGCTGCCATTTCTGGAAAAATTTATCTGTGCACCCTCTCTGTGTGTACCTTATTTTCTAAAATTAAAAAAAAAACATGACATCCTTCAGCCAGCAAGAAATAGAAGGGGGATTGGTAGATTTCCAAAGTAACAATAAGCAGCGTCTTGCTAATAAGGATGTAAAAGCTATAATGCCGCTTTGCATAGTGCTAAGTGCGAAAGAGCAGTCAGAAACCCCAAATATGGCAATTAGTGCACAAGGTTGTACCTGAATTCCAAGAACAGTGGACATTATAGTAAAATAACCCGTCCAAAAACCTTTTAGTGCAGGACAAAGAAAAAACATGTGGC